>LOJH01013762.1:2052-16005 GCA_001685095.1 Ellobius talpinus
CACCTCCTCCCCTCCTCCCAATTCCCTCCCCATTCTCCCATCCCCCCTACCCCTTCCTTTCTAGTCCAAAGAGCAGTCAGGGTTCCCTGAAAAGGGCACAGTTTTAAGCCACATTATTTTTCTGTTTGAGATGGGGATCTGTGGTTAAATTTTGGATGAGTCTTTTGAAGTTTTGGAGACAGTCCCTTTGTTTTTTTCTATTTATTAGCAATGTGAAGTTATGTGGAGGGAGGCTCTGAGCAGAGGGTGAGACCTCACAGTGGATCTCTTAGCTCCCTCTGACTGTGCATGGAGCTCAGGTTGACCCAGGCCGGAGAATGTGCTTAATTTAGGTTATTCAGTTTTTCTAAGTGTGAGCCCCAAATGTTTCTACCAAAGGTCTTAATATTTAAACTACCAATTTGCAGTCTGAGAACTTATGAGTTCTAAGATTGTCAGTTTGTTTAATAAATTGTCTTTAAATATGCCAGATTTTTTTTCTTTTCTGTGTAAGTTCTTGGGATTATGATTGAAGGTTAATTCCTCTCCCTTCCTCGCCCCCATTCTCTCTTTTTCCCCTTTCTGTCTTCCCTCCCTGCCTGTTTTCATTACTCCTCATTTTCTTTCTTCCTTTCTCTGGGCCTGAGGATGGAGCCCAGGGCAATGTGCGGGAAGGACAGTTGTTTTTCCACTGGACTCCACTTCAAGCCCCAGCACTTTTTTTTATTGGAGCATATCCAATAACTTCCATTTTTATCAAATGGAGAAGAAAGCATGGAAGGCTTCTCACCAAACCTTTACCGCATGGATAACATTGCACTGCATTTTCTTCTGTTGTATGTAGCTATCCAGGGCCAGAGGCTGAACGTGAGTGTTCGTCAAATGTCCAGTGCTCTACTAGGCATCTATTGTTTTCATTTCAGCATTTCAGCTCAGCAAAACCAGATATTTGGATTTTGTACAATGAGTAGGATGGGCTATGGGTGGGTAGCACACACTGTGCACTTTATTGAAAGACCAGCACTGGCAACTGAGACACCCTGGACCTATTCTTGGATCTGCCCTTATCTTGCTGTGAATATTGGGAAGTCCTTTCATCTCCATGGGCCTCAGCTTTCTCATCCACAAAAAAATGTAATGTTGACTAGAATAGATGATATTTACATCCCTTCTAGTTTTAACACTCGAAGATCATAATGCCCATATGCTGCTTTTACAGTTGAAGAGATACCCAAGAACCCACAGTGATATGCTAACAAATATAATTGTGCCTATACCTCTCCAAGTGTTTATAATCATTCCTTTCTTTCATCTAGCAGTAGCAGGCCACATGCATCTTACAAAAATCTTTAGAACATTTCCTTATTTATAACATAATTTTAATGATAGGATTCGATCTGATTTACATTTAAATAATTTCCCAGGACATTAAATATTCAACAAGCATAACACATGTTTGTGGAAGTATTTTTAAGTGAACAAAACTTCACAAAATATAAATATCAGGGAGAAGTTTTAACAGTGGGTAGATATTTTAAATGAGCTAAAAGTACTTAGCGGCTGGATAGCATAAGTGACGTTATGTTGTCCTTCAGGACAGCTTAGTGGAACAGAATTTCTTACAGACTAACTCTTCACCTAGAGCAAAGTACTTGCTTAAGAGCCTGGAGACATAATTCCCTTTGAAGAAATGCTGAAGAGCACCCTGTGGGTTGATTTGATCAAGTCATACTCTCACCTTCTCTAGAGCCAGCTTGTGTTCACTGCCATCTTCATGCCGGGGGTATTATTATTCAGGCTAAGCAGGTTCGCCAGCTCTAGAAGTACATTAAATCATAAACTGTTTAAGTTTATCTTATTTTTGAAAGGAAAATGGAGAATAATAGGGGAGAGAGATGGAAGCATAAGGCAGAGAAGGTCATTGGCAGAAGGATAACTAACACTAAGAATGCATGTGAAGCTGGATGGAGAATGTTTATTTCAGATTTTCTAACTTAGTGGAGTAAAGGTTTCTGAAGTATTCCCTTATAATATTTTGTAGTTTTTTGGTATCTGTTGTAATGCTTCTCTGTATTTTCCTTTTTTTATTCTGACAACTTGGTTTATCTCTCTTCTCTCTTTCCATTTGATTAGTTAGACCAAGGATCTGTCATTCTTGTTCATCTTCCTGAAGAACCAGCTCTTACAGTCACTGATTCTTTGTCTTGTTTTCTTTGTTTCTATCTCATTATATGCTTTGATTTTTTTTATTAGTTCTTGGAGTCTGCTGGGTTGGAGTTTGCGTTATTTTCATGTTTCCAAATCCTTGAGTTGTATCATTAAGTCATTTGCTTGTGGTCTTTTTTATTTTTCTAACGTAGGCACTTAGGGTTACAAATTTCCCTTTAAAAACTGCTTTTAATATGTCCTAGGGATTTTGTTGTACTGTGTTTTCATTTTTAGTTAGTTCTAGGAATATTTTGATATCTTTATTGATTTCTTCCTTGTCCCGTTCATCATTTGGCAATGATGTTTAACCTCTCTGAGTTTATACACTTTTTAGAGTTTTGCTTGCTTTGTTGATTTTGTTATATTTCCTAACAGTCAGCTAGGATATATGGGATTATTTAAAAATTTGTGTATTTGTTTTGAGGTTTTTCTGTATATTTTTTGTCCAGATAGCCTATCTCTTGGAGAAATGGGGTGTTAAATCAGCTTTGTGTTAATTTATATCTTTAATTCCTTTAGTATGCTCTTTATGAAATTGGGAGAACCAGAGTTTGGTGTGTGTATGTTTAGTGTTGTGATATTTCCTTGATTAATTGATCCCTTGATTAGAATGTAGTCCCTTTCATTGTCTCTTCTCATTTGTTTTAGTTTGATCTCTATTTTGTCAGATATTATGATGGCAATGCCTGCTTTCTTCTTAGTATCATTTGCTTAGGATACTTTCGTTCTATTCTTAAAGTATAATTGAAATTACCCTACATAGAGGATAATGATCCTAGCAGAAGTCATAGGGTACCAAATAAAATGTCAAGTACCAGATTCGGATATTGCTCCTCCATGGCTGATTGGGGATGTCCTGAGAATCTGCCAAAAATGATACATCTGAGTGCCATTGCTTTTGATTTGCCCACCAAAACTTGATGGTAAAAACTGATTGCTAAAGACACCATATACTGTGGTCATAGGAGATGGGAAAATTAAATTGATGCTGGTCAGGATGCCTCCTGCATGCTGACTAGCTTTCATCATACTAGAAGGTGTTATGCTGGCTGCTGGACACAATACCAATGGTTCTATCCAGCTGTGAACCATACAGTAGTGACCAGCACAATTTTATGTTGTGGAATAATCTTTTTGTACACTGTGAAGATGTGCCACTCTGATTGGTTTAATAAAAAGCTGAACAGCCAATAGCTCGGCAAGATTTCCAGGCACAGAGAATGCTGAGAAGAAGAAGGTGGAGATGCCATGGACACAGAGCAAGCAGGATGGGCACGACCGAGATGAGATAATAAAGCCATGAAGCAGAAAGTAAATAAATAGAAATGTACTAATTTAAATTATAAGAGCTAGTTAGAAACAAACCTAAGCTATTGGCCAACCTTTCATAATTAATTATAAGCCTCAGTGTCATTATTGGGGAGCCTACGATCCTGACAAAAAAGTCAGACTATAATTATGTGGAGGAAAATTATCATTTTCTGATTGGCTTTAAGGCCCTTTCTAGAGGAGAAAACTCAAGTTTCCTGTAGAAACTCTGTCTAAGAACCCATAGCTGGTGAGAGTACAGGCCCCAGGGGAGAACCTATTGCTCTATTTCTGCCAAATGGGCATAAAACTAAACTGGCCTATAAGTTGGTGTCTCTCTACCCATAGATTATCAAGGCGCTTCGACTTTATCAGAGAAGTTTGTTGGTGCAGTGTATAGTGGTTAACACAGACACTAGTGGCTAATCCAAGTGCAGAAAATATGTGTTAGTGGAGTCCTCAGTCACAACGGAGATGTGAGCATCATTCAACCACTGGCTTTGGGGACCGTAACAGAAAGACTGTACGAGCAAGTGGGTGGGAAAAACTGGAGCGACACTATGTTTTCTGGATAGGACAGGAGCAACATAGACTGTATTCACTCATAGCAGCTGTGGTTGCCTGAGCGAGACCCATAAAAGATCAAACTAATACATTCTGACATGGAGGGAGGTGAAGGCTCATGAGTTTCCATCCCTAAATGAAGACCTGTTGGCAGTTGATGGCTTCTCGGGGAGGGAAGGGCAGGTTTTCTTTAGAGGTATGGCTGGTCCTTGGTAGGTTAATCATGCTTTAGTGGATGACCCCACACTTAGGAAGACTTTGTCAGCACAAATTGGACTGGGGGGATTATAAAAAAAGGAGGACATGCTGTTGGGAGTGGATGGGGAGGGTGTGTATTTGGAGAAGAATATGATCAAAATTCATTGGGTAAACTTCTCAAAGAATTTATAAAAATAAAAGTATATTATAAAGAAAATATCCCATTTCAATGATTTTCAATCAAATTTTAAACATGTAAAGTAATTTTATTGGTTATCTTTTATTTTTAGTTTTCTTTCCTACTGTTATGATAAAATAGCAACCTGGGAGGAGAGAGAGATACTATGAATGTATGTTTATTTGGCTCACTTTTTCTGGTTACAGTTCCTCCTGCAGGAAGAGCCAATGCAGGAGGAACGTGAAGCAACTGGTCCCATCAGGGTTCAGAGAAGAGAGAGTGAGCTCATGCATGCTGTGCTAGTGCTCATCTCTCTTCCTCCCTCTTACAAAGGTCAGAATCAAGCCAGGGAATGGTGCTGCCCACAGTGGGTAAGTCTTCTCTTCTCAGTTAATATCATCAAGTTAATATCCTCATTTCCCTCATTGAGACTCATTTCCCAGATGCATCTAGAGTGTGTCAAGTTGAAAACTAGCACTAAATGTCACATTCCTAGAGCAAAATATTTAGATAAACGTTATCAACATACCATTGCCACTTTGGATATATGATTGGTAGCTTTTCATTATTTCCCAATTAAAATGATGCAACGAAAGGGAACAAATATTTGGAGTCTGTTGTTTAAGTACCAGATTCATCAGTTGCCACCTGCAATGTATTTGCATCATCATTTATCTGAGTCTCATTTTATTTCTTAAATGATGGTTCTAATATCTCTCACATTGTTTTGTTGTTTGCAATAATATATGGATACATAAAACTACCTAAGCACAGTAGATTAGCCAGCAGTGGCTGTCCTATCATCATTATGAGCAACCAGTTAGAATAAAAACAGTTCTCGAAAAACTTCCTCTGGGTTTTTCACATAAGGTAAATATTAGGAAATTAGGTCCTGCTGATTTATTTCATTTCTTTATGGTATTTGAGAACATCTAGCAATATATATAATGACCATTTGGCAATTGGACAAGCTCAAGGAGAGGTGATTTACTGCTCACACAGTGCCGTAATAGATTACTGTGTACAGAGCATGGCAAAAAGACAGGCCTGATATACCAACAATAGATCTCTAGTGAGCTATTTTTTTCTTAAAACTGCTATTCCCAAATTCCTTTTACCATAAAAATATCAGCATCATGTTTTATTTAATACAACTGGCCATTGTTAGTATTAAGTTTAAAATTCAGGAGGAAAGCACCTTGTTCTTAAAGGAGAAAAGATCAAGCTCTTAGAACAGGGTGTTGCAAAGGAATAGGTGGGTTTCAGAGCTCTGAGGCTCTTTCTTTCCTGGTAGCAGATCCCAGGCACAGCGTCGCTGCACATCCTAGCCTCTAGGTGGCGAGGGAACACTGTGATGCACCACAGAGCTTTTCCAGGTCTCTGTGGCACAGACCCCTGCATATTTAAGAACAGTAAAGGGGAAACACTCAGGACTGTGATGCCAGTGAACTGAACTTACTAATTATGTTCTCAATATAAATGCCTAGGTCAAAATTTCAAGCCAGTGCATACTCATCAACACGAAATTGCTCATTTATAGGCAAAGACTTAGAGAGATTAATACAGAAAACCAAAACCAAACAAAACAGCATTCTTCAGAGCACGGCCTTCCATTGCTTTAAAGGAAACATCTTCATTTGGGTTTGCAGAGTCCTTAAAGGCAGCAATGTGAGAACTCAAAATGATCTTCGTTGGGATCCTGGCTCCTCACTTTCCGTGTGTCCTTGGGCTGAGTTGTGGGCTGCAGCTGGGAGATAGCATCAGCACCTACATCATGGGCAGCTCTGCAAATTAAAAAAAAATTGCTCAAAGTAAGGGTTTAGTACTTAGCTACATAGCTAGATGCATAGTAGTGCCTATCACCAGCAGACCTTAAACCTGATGGGGTGCTGGTGCAAGTTAGATTGGTTTATTCAAATTGAATGTACTTCATTTGAATGCAGGACACCACTGGAATCTGTGGTCTTGATCTATATCCTAAGATGCACATCTCAAGAACATACCCAGTTCCCTATTTTCCATTGATGTGTGTGTGTGTGTGTGTGTGTGTGTGTGAGAGAGAGAGAGAGACAGCTCAGCTATTGCACTTGCTGTTGTGCCATGCTACACTCTGCCCTGGACTGTGCTCCTCCTTTCCTCCCTCCCTCCTCTGTGATGAAGAATCCACAATTGTACAGAGTACCTGAGAAGCAGAAGTTATGATTCTAGCTTAGGCCAATGAAGGCCTTCTCGTGCACATTGGTAAGTTACACACATTGCAGACAATCTTGTGTGCTTATGTTTTGATGGCTTTGCACATCTGACAGGCTTCAATAGATGCTGCAAACCCTGGCTCACATTCACTTGTTGGAAATGCAATGGCATGCAGTTCAGTGAAACGGCTTTGTGCCAAGTCCATCAGGCCCCATGTTGGATCCTACAGATCCACAGGAGAGGAAAACAGGGGGCTTGTTGAGACTGATAGAAGAGTACCGGACAACAACCCAGGGCTATCACGTGCTAGCACTGGATTATGATTGGTTTACTGTGTTCCTGCAACCACTCTCTTTTAGAGTGATGATGGTTGGTGAGGCTGTGAAGGTTGGTAAATTATGCAGCTTGGAGTACTGGGCAGAGTACAAAAAAATGGGAAAAAAAACCCTCAACATCACATTTTTTATTAAGTCGTCTTTACACAATCCATCACAGAACAACTAACTTCACTACACACAAAAAGTGAGTATTTGAACCTTTTGACTTTCAGGACTACAGAGGGCAATTCGTATTATCCACAATGATGTAGAATAATCGCTTATTTTTTGTCAGATGCTAGCCTACCATCACTATAATTACAACGTGCTTACCGGAATATGAGGCAAAAAATCACAAAGAGAGATAGAGCATTTTTATTTCTTTATAAAATTTAAAATCTTTTTCCTTTTCTTCAGTGTGTTCAGTGTGCCATGGTGCTTACATAGAGGTCAGAGGGTGACTTGAAGGAGTCGGATCTCTTTTTTTTTACTGTATCAGTTCCTGGGACTGGACTCAGTTCACCAAGCCTGGCAGAGAGCTGATTATCTCTGAGTCATCTCATGCTGCCTGCATTGCAGAGAGCTGATTGGCTGAGTTATCTCACTCCCCCTGCATTGTAGAGAGCTGATTGGCTGAGTTATCTCACCCCCCTGCATTGCAGAGAGCTGATTGGCTGAGTTATCTCACTCCCCCTGCATTGCAGATAGGTGATTGGCTGAGTTATCTCACTCCTCCTGCATTGCAGAGAGCTGATTGGCTGAGTCATCTCACTCCCCCTGTGTTGTCTTATTTTGTCCTCAAGTGGAAGGAGGAGAATATGGGTTAAGATGTGGGGATTTTAGGGCTGTTCTTCTTATTTATTGTTATAAATATCCAGTTTGTGTGATTATTTAGAAAATGTTTTTAAGTTTACAACCTCAGACACAGCAGAGGTACATGTAGTTGTAATTATTTTTTAGAGGTGCAGTACCCGGAACATTAAAAAGAAAGATCCATTTGGATATGACATTTAGCCCTAGGCTTTTAGGAGAGTATTATTCCAAATGTGAAGGTATTGGCTCTTCTTTATTGTCTTGCAGGTAACTCCAACATTTCTGTATAAATTTACATTGCCACAGTGGCTTGTTCTTGTTGTTTTGAATGGTGTATCAAACACTGACAAGATAAAAGCTGCTATCAGAACATAAAAGGAAATAGAGACATTAGGTTAACACAGGTACACAGCAAAATGGAGACAATGCATTTTTATTGAAGTACCCAGAGGCTGACTTTTTGGATATTGAAAGACATTGAATATATACATAGTTTTACTGTGTGACAATGTTTTGGCCCATGACAGTTTCAGTACTGTGGTGGTCCCATAAGACTAAATGGAGCTAAAAAATGCCATTTGCCTATTGCTGTGTCAGCAACTGTAACATTGTTTTGCCAAACATTACTTAAAGGCATGTGCAAACAAGCCTTCTGTGTTGCTAGTCCCATGGAAGCACACGTGTATGTCTTTGTAGAGTATATAATACCTGATAATGACGATGACAGGTATGGTATTGGCTTATGTATTTGTACATGCTTTACTATTATTTTAGACTGCACCCCTATTAAAATATTAATTACAATCCAGAAAGCTTTGCTACACTAGCAAAAATATATTATTTCCTGTTGATTGCACCTCTTGTTTGTGGCAGGAGGTCATGTTGACATAGGGCATCTAGGTTGTGTAAGTCCACTCTATGATGTTTCCAGAGCAGAATATTATGCAATGATGCGTTTCTCAGAGTATGTCCCCGCTTTAAACAACTCACATTTGCATATGTGTGTGCATTCTGATGTGGAAAAATTTACAGTGTGTTCCTGCCATTTTTATTAGAAGTATTTAAAATGCTAAACAGGTATCAGAATTATGAAGCAAACCCCCAGGAAAACCTTTCAAAACTTCATCTTCAACACAACACCCAGGAAGTCATTCATTATGTATAATTAATACATCCCCTTCTTCCCTCCTCTAGCACAGACTTTGCAAAATGACTCACATGGCTTTGTTGTAAACAACATGGTTTTCAACAATTTGTTTCCCTGTCTTGACAAATAGAACATTTAGTGGTCAATTCTAAAACTTCATTTCTCCTTCTGAGTCTTTGTTCTGAGAGGCAAACATACATAGCTGCTCTTGCAAACACAGAGCAGGATCTCCATCCTGTGATGTTAGAAGTAGTGCTGTGTGATTGCACATCTTTCATCACAGCGCTGTCTCTCAGAAAGCATTATGGTAATTGAGTAAGTCCGGATGTGTTCACGAAAAGCAGAAAAGCTTGCCAGTTTAAAGGTCATGAGACTAACGTAAGCATTTAGACTATTCTGTTCTGCATTTGTACAGAGGCTATTGGTTAATTATTCCCTTGCTTTGGAAAGGTTTTAAATTAGAAGTAAATTTTTAGCATTTTTCAAATTAAACTGAAATAAAAAAAAGTAAGCGTTTTATCAATATCAAGTCATGGCAGGCCAATGTTGGATTGTCTTTCTATAGTGAGATCATTTGCACAGATAACACAATTATTCTAACATCTTTTTTATTATTCTAAATTGTTTTATTACATTTATTTATTTATTTAGTCTGTGTTGGAGAGAGAGAGAGACAGAGAGAGAGAGAGAGAGAGAGAGAGAGAGATTTGTGGAGGTCAGAGAACAACTCTTGGGATTGGTTCACTTTTTGCACCGTATCCTCCCAAAGATCACTCATCACTCCATCTTGGCAGCAAGCGCCCTTATCCACAGAGCCATCTTGTTGATCCCTGTTCTAACTCCTACTTCATGGTTTGAGTTTGACCCAATTATTAGTATTTTTACTGAAATGTACAGATTTAAAACTTTACAAGCAACAATCTTGTCACTTAACTGAAAACTAACTCAGCTGTTACTTTGTTTTCCAGGTTTATACTGGGATTTGGTGGCGCCATTTCTTAGAGACGTGCAAACCACCCACGTGAGGCAAATACCCTCTTACTCATCTTCCCAGGCAGGAGTGGCTGGTGAAATATTTTGGTGGTGCATGATAATGAAAAAGGGCACAGACACAAATGCAGCAGGCAAGTGATTTCTATCAAGTCTTCTATTTAATGACAGCGCTAAAAAGTCTGAAAAACAGATTTTCACATTGGTAACATTTTCCCACAAGCAATTAAATGGTAGCAGTTGTGTTAGATTCAGGACAAGGGAGTGATAAAAAATAGCAGATAATTGAAGGAGTTATTTGAATCACTGCATCAAATATTCTGATCAGTTACATATGTGTTATCACAACTGTGGCCAGGACAGATATTAAATGTATATATAATAATATATTGCTTTGCTAGTGTGGTTGATGTTCACTTGTTTCTAGAAAAGGCTGTCCCTTTATTCAACATGTGATACTGTGTTAATTTCAAAAGAAGCCTTCTTGTCTTTAGAGGAATATGCAAATTATATTCAATGGCATGGCATTTTTTAATCCCTTTGCAGATCCATAGGCCACAAATACAAAAAGTATTTTCATCTACATTTTTTTGCTGAGAAATGAAATTGGATCTCTAGGCTCCTGGAAAATTATTACACAGAGTTACCATCCTTAGTGGACAGCTAAACTCTCATTCTCTGAAGTCAAGTATGTGTTTTGTCCTATGTCCTTGAAGTTTTCCATGGTATCCCCAGAACTGCGGTTTACACGCAGGTTCCTCATGTGGGAGGTGAGGAACCAGACAGTGCTAGGATCTAAACAGATTTCTTCCATGTTCTTTGCTCTCTAGACTGGGTGCTGTAGGAGTCTGCTTATGTTTTGCCCAGACAGACACTTTCAACTAAATGTTTTGTCATTGACAAACATAGAAATGCAGACTCCCTTTTTGTAGAGAAGAACAGTCACTCAAAGAAGGCATGTGAAAAGGGAGATCTTTGTCTTTGCTTCTGTGTTGCCCAGCGCAGTGCTAATTTTCTCGACCGCAAATTCTCCTCCCTTTCCTTGCACGTGTCCATCTCTGAGGCTTCTTTTTCCAAACGGGAGAAGCTCTGTTGTGCTCTCATTGGTCGTCTTGATGTGTTTGTGAAACCCAGGGATCTCAGAAGGAGTACAATGCTTGCAGGCTGGTTGTTGTCTTTAGAAGGCTTTCCTTTGGGAGGCCTGATTAGAAATGGTCTGCTGTTAATTTAAACAGTGGAACCACCACAAGCTTCTAGCCTGTGGCATCCATTACAGCCCTTTGCCCTTCACTCACAAAGCCCCCTGTTCAGCAATGATCAGAAGTCTTCTTTTATAAATGTGTGTACTGTTAAAAGTACAGCATGTGGCTTCTACATTTTCAAAACTTCCAAATGGATGGCACAGAGGGCGTATGCCTGGCATGTCTTAGTGACCCCAATTTATTCCACATAGTCTGTCCTGTAGTCATTCTTGACTGCTGATAGGAAAATAATGCTGTTCCCTGAGAACTTTCTGCATCTAGAAATTTCAGATAGGTAGATGAGCTACAGTCCTAAGGAAAAGTTGCATAAACTGGAGTCATAAAAGGACCACACTGCTGAGCCTGACTTTGGAAGTGTGTAGTTGAGAATAAAGGGACTGATTTTGCAGTGGTAGTAAAATCACAGTAGGTTATCTCCTGCAGCTTTGATTGCTGCTTACAACTTCAGAACTCAGATGCTATGAAAATGCAGGCACTATCTATCATATGTGTGTTTAAAAGACACAACATTAAAAGGAAAAAGAGTTCAGACCACCACTGAGTGTCTACTTGTACACATGTCATATTCTCTTATTTATTTATATTTTAAATTGGGATCTTTACAAATGACCATTGGCAGGCAAGAAATTGAAAGGCAGAAAGATTTTGTAATTTAATGTGACACTTTTTTATTTGCCTAGAATGGAAATTTTTATTGAAAGAGGACAGCCCCATATTACATTATATAATACCATAACTCATACAATACCAATTTCAACTTAAGGAATTAGTTTTGCATCAGCCAAGCTATTAGTACCAACTGCCAGAGGACTGATGTCTTTCATTACTTTTGCTTTCCCCATTGAGGGTTTAGAGCAGTGGGATTTCTATATACGAGTTCTGGTTGGAGAAAGAAAACAGTGAATGGCTCAACAGGTTTCTCTGAGACATTAAGAACCACAAAATTCCAGTCTGACCTCTGTGGAACCTCCATAGAGTTCTGCTACTTAGTTCCCTACTTAACCTCTCTTGATCATTTCCTTCTAAAATAAACAAGTCTCATCTTTAGTTACTGAGAGTTTGGTGATGAGCAGGAGGACCATGGGAAAGCTACCCTTCTAGCCCTGTTCATTGTGTAACAGACCAAGAGTTGTACATGAGGAAAGCAACCAGCAGCAAGATCAGTCCCAGGAAATGAGTTTTGATCCTGAGAGTCTCAGAACTCAAAAGCATCTGTGACTAGGCAGCTGGATCTGAAGCGTATCATTTGGCTATGATCCCTATGGTTGGAAGGTGTCCGGAACTCTTCAATCATCTGCTCCTTGTATAAACCGCCCTTAAATCAGTCTCCTGCCAAGATGAGTCAGAGGGTTCCCACTTTCTCAGCACTAGGCTCCCCATTAAGAAGTTGTGACCAATTGGCTTCCATTCTGGGGTGAGCAGACCAGGATTTTTGCACAGAAAAAACAGCAAGGTAACAGCAAGGTAAGTTAAAAACTTCCCTTCCTTATTGAGGGCAAGAAAGGGAACTAGCCAGAGCAGGTTGGAAGCCATGGGGGAAAGGTGCTGATGAAGGGCATGAATGAAAGGAAAATACGTATGCAAATGCCATAGTCAAACTCAACACTTTATATAGTAACTTAAAGGCAATTGAAATGTATATCTTTTAAGTAGTTTTTCATTAAGAGTAGCTTTTAAAGTTTTATTTTTGATTTTTATTAATTTTTTAAAATTGTGTTCCTTGGAGGAGGCAAATGCTTAGTAGCAAAGACATTCATTCGTTCTTGGCTGGATTCCTTTTTTCCACTCTTTCAAGTGAGCTTAATTTTTTTTTGATAAAGATAATAATGCTAGGGTGATGTTACCATGGTAACATGCCTTGGCAAGCAAGCATGAGTGCTGCCTAAACAGTATATAAAAACCAGAGTCTAGAACTCTGATGCAAGTATGGAGAAACTGCCCATCGTGACCCGTGAAGCAGGCAGACAATGCGTTAAAGAGATGAAAAAGACGGAGAAACAGAGGCGTCAGCTCCAGTGCAGACCAAGGCAAAGGGGATGAGATAGCAGTGCTGTCCACTTCTGTCCCAAGAAGCCACCATGGAACTTTTAGGAGCTAAACAGAAAGTTGTCAGAGAGCTTATACTTGCTGTGGTCAATTACAAAAGCAATTGTGGCAGATCACCTGTGTAACTGTCCAGGTTGGAAGTGAGGATCAGGGAAGGGCAAATGCACAAGCCGGTCTATACAGGCTTAGCTTCAAGGCTGTCTAATGATATCGCATCCTGTGTGGGGCATGCATGTGTGGTGAACATGTGTGTGTGATGTATGTGGTGCAGTTGTGTGTGGTGTGTGTGGTGTGTATGCGTGTGGTGCATGTGTGTGGTGTAGTCTGTGTATGGTGCGTGTATGAGTGTGTGGTGCGTGCATGTTTGTGTGGTGTGAGTATGGTGCATGGGTATGTCATATGTGTGTGTATGGTGAATTTGTGTATGGTGCATGTGTGTGTGGTGCATGGGTATGTCATATGTGTGTATGTGGTGCATTTGTGTATGGTGCATATGTTTGATGTATGTGTGTGGTGCATGCATGTATGTGTGGTGCATGTGTGTGTAATGCATGGGTATGTGGTGCATGGGTATGTCATGTGTGTGTATGTGGTGCATTTGTGTATGGTGCATATGTTTGGTGTATGTGTGTGGTGCATGCATGTATGTGTGGTGCATGTGTGTGTAGTGCATGGGTAGTGGTGCATGGGTATGTCATGTGTGTGTATGTGGTGCATGTGTGTGGTGTATGTGTGTGGTGCATGGGTATG
>LOJH01013763.1:1405-11645 GCA_001685095.1 Ellobius talpinus
CAGTTTTAGAGAAGGTTCCATGAGGTGTTGAGAAGAAGGTATATTCTTTGTGTTTGGGTGGAATGAATGTTCCATAGATGTCGGTTAAGCCCAATGTGTCCCTCATTTATCTGATAATGTTCTGTCTGGCAGGTTCATTGGTGAGAGTGGGGTATTGAAGTCTTCTACTATTAGTGTGTGGGGTTTGATGTGTGATTTAAGCTTTAGTAATGTTTAGTAATCTTTATCTGTCCATACCATTTTTACGTTTTCTCTTTTCATGGTATCCCAGATTTCCTGGATGTTTTGTATTATGCCTTTGTTGGCTTTTTGCTTTCCTTGTCCAATGAATTTATTTCCTCTATTGTATCTTCAACACCAGAGATTCTCTCTTCCATCTCTTGCATTCTGTTGATTCAACTTTCATTGTAGTTCCCGTGCATTTACCCAGATTTTCCATTTCCAGAATCCCTCCAGTTTGTGTTTTCTTTATTGCCTCTAATTTTCAAGTCTTGAACTGTTTCCTACACCTGTTTGATTGTTTTTTCTTGACTTTCTTTAAGAGATTTCTTGATTTCTTCCAATTTTTTGTTTGTCTTTTCCTTGATTTCTTTAAGAAAAAATTTTATTTCCTCTTTAAGGACCTCTATCATCTTCATAAAGTTATTTTTAAGATCATTTTCTTCTGTTTCTTCTGCTTTGGGATGTTCAGGTCTTGCTGTTGTTGAATCGCTAGGTTTTGGTGGTGCCATATTGCTCTTTATGTTGTTGAATGTATTCTTCCACTGCTGTCTACCCATCTTTTCCTCCAATTGGTACAGGCAGTGCCTGTGTCTCAGGGGACCACTCTTCCTCCAGTTGATTCAGGTGGTGCCTGTGCCTCCAGGGACCGCTGATGTCATGGGGGATGGTTGGTGGGGGATTGAGGATGATGGATTCTATTAGTTTGTATAGTAGAGTGGGCCTTGTTGATTACAAGATTACAGGATTGAATGGAGGGGTGGTGGCAGTGATGGTGATGAGTGGCCTGTCAGCTGGAGTCTTACCTGTTGACCAGCTAGTGGGGCTGAGATGACTGGGGAAGGGGTAATGGATATGCCCCAGGGTCTAGGGCCTAGAGATCAGGCTGTTCAGTAGGGAGACCAATCACTACTACCTCTTCCTCCAGTCAGTGCAAGTGGTGTCTGTATGTGTGAAACTTTTATACTGGCCTATTCTTGTTTCTGTAGTACATATTTTTAAAAATGATTTATTTATTTTTGTTTTGTGTGCATTGGTGTTTTTCCTGCATGTCTGTCTATATGAGGGTATGGAGGCCCCTGGAACTGAAGTTATATACAGTTGTGAATTGCCATGTGGATGCTGGGAATTGAACCCAGGTCATTCTGGAAGAACAGCCAAAACTTGTATTATTTATTTGCTTATTTTTACTCTTCCTTTTTGTGGGGGGTGGGTTGTAAGACAGGGTTTCTCTGTGTACTCTCACCTGTATTGGAATTGACTCTGTAGACCAGGCTGGCCTTGAACTCAGAGATCCACCTACCTGGGATTAAAGATATGCACCATCAAGTCTGGTTTATCTTTTCATTTTTAAACCATATTAAGTCCTATTGATTACAAGTTTGTCTTTAATTATAAAAACACTGTGATCTTAAAAACAAATATTTTTACTATTGCTTTTATTTATTTTTATGTTTATTTAGGTTTTGAATTCCAATGAGATTTCCCTACTTTAAATCTATACTTTATTATTGATTAAATCTCTAATAATTACTTTTGCTATAAAAATGTAGAATGTATCTTTTCTTTGGCTCAAAAATCACAGTTCTGGGAATTGGCTCTGTATATTCACATATATAGGTAAGTGCATATATTAAATATGTTCTTATATATATTTGGGCATCATTGTACATTAAAATATTGGAATTATCTAAATTTCTACAACCAAACCAAGTTGTGATACATCTGTCCATTTGTAAAACTTTAACTATGTATCTTTCTTTCTCTTTCTTTTTTCTTTTTCTTTTTTTTGTTTTTGTTTTGTTTTGATTCCTGTTTTTTGAAACAAAGTTTCTCTGTGTAGCTCCCACTGCCCGGGAGCTCGCTCTGTAGACCAGGCCCTTGAACTCAGAGATCTGTCTGCCTCTGTCTTCCTAGTGGTGGGACTGAAGACTCATACTCCCACTGCCCAGCAACTATGTATCCTTCTCAAATAAAACCAGCTAATGCTATGCTGATGTGAAGTAATCTATAAGACAGAAAGTGAATAAGGTCTGCTGAGGGTTCAGCTGGTACAGGAGCTTATTGTGCCCGCATCATGACCTGCTTTCAACCAAAATAAATCGGTGTCAAGGTGGACAGAGAGTACTGGCTTCACAGAGTTGTCCTCTAACCTACTCAGCTTTCTGTGGTAGGCATGCCTACACATACACACACACACACACACACACACACACACATACACGGGCACATACACAATTAAAGGAGTGGATAAAGCAACCTGTAGAGCAGAATTTCAAAAATGCTATCATTTATGCAAAACGAAAAGTAGATACAGGTGTCTGCTTGCCACAGAGTGCATATTTCTGTAAAATATATAGGAAGCTAGTGATCTGAGTTGTTTATGAAGTGCGAAAGCATACTTCTCAATAGGTGATGGTTTTTTTAAGCTATGTGCATCTATTTTCTGTCTAAATCAAACTAATATGCTTGTTTTTCTTTTAAATAAGTGTTTTAATTTGACAGCATTGAGAAAATAACGTCTAAATGACTTGCAACCTAAAGCCCAGCTTCTTAAACTGTAGGTTGCCAGTTCATATAGGTTGAGTGTCTTGGAAATTTGGCACGCTGAGTTCGCAATGACAAAAAACCTAACTCAAGTGCACAGTAAGGCAAGCTGTTTCTGGCAGTGCTAACCTGTGTTGCGTGAAGCATCTTCACTATAGGCTTAGTTCTGAGCGAGCAGCATGCACGCTCTTTGCACTGTGCCATCACTTCATGTCCTGCCAACAAATGCAGCCTGAAACACCTCAGCTCAGATTACTGGCAATGGTGTACTGTTTACTGCAATGTTTTACTAAGTGGGCAAAGCGCTCTGCTCTTGCAGAATATTTAACTATGCAAGATATATTGCATTTGTTTAACTATATAAAGATGTGCTGTATTTGCTTAATTATGTAAAGATATGTTGCTGTTTTGCCTTGCCTGCCTAAGGCACCTGATTGGTCTAATAAATAGTTGAATGGCCAGTAGCAAGAAAGGAGGTATAGGCAGAACTTCCAGGCATGGGTAGTAAGAAGGAGGAGGAATTTAGGCTCAAGTGAGAAAGAAAAATAGACCACAGGAGATGTCAGGGGCCAGACAGACAGACATGGAAAGAAGAAGAGAAAGGAAAGGAAAGCAGGACATATAGAATGAAAGGTAAAAAGCTCTAAGGCAAAATGTAGATGAATAGAAACAGGTTAAATTAAGTTAAAAGAGCTAGTGGGACAAGCCGAAAGCTAAAACAACATTCATAATTAACACTAAATCTCCGTGATTTTATTTGGGAGCTGGTTGGTTGCTAAAAGAAAATGCCAACTACATTCTGTTCTTGAAAAAACACAATGTTTTAATTATGGAAAACAAAGACTTTTTAAATATTTTCCTACCACCATTCTGCAATATTTAAGTATAGGTCAGTATAATTCTAGATTGGATTGTGTTAAAATGTTTATAAAACTGTTGTTTGAGTTGATGATTGGAGTTTCATAACTCTCTCTCTCCCTCTCTCTCACACACATACACACACATAAATCACTAAACAATTTTTTAGTTCAGTAATAGAATTTTTATTGGTCTGAAATGGCTGTATACTTATTTTTGTCATTTTGTACTATATATTAATGTGAAGCAGCAACCCCTATACTGATAATTATAAAATCAAATTAGCAATGAAAAACAACAAAAGATGCTTTCCCTTCTGCAGTATCAAATAGTCAGCCAATATTTAATTCTTTATGTAAGAATATACAAATGCAGCTGGGCAACAGCGGCACATGCTTTTAATCCCAGCACTCAGAAGGCAAAGGGAGATGGAGCTCTGTGAATTTGAGGCCAGCCTGGTCTATAGAGTAAGATCCAGGACAGCCAGGGTTACATGGACAAACCCTAGGAGATAAATACAAATATATATATATATATATATATATATATACATGCATCCATTTCTTTATTGTGCAAATTTGTTTTCATTTTAAATCAAGGTGAAATTATATGGATGCTACAAGTCATTTTAAAATAAAATTCTATTGCAAGTTATCAGAAAATGTTTGACTTTGTTCTCCCATGATCCGACCATTTATTTGTTACTCTTAAAGACTTATTTTTGACTGGACTCAGACTTAGAAGTGGAAACTCTTAGCACGGATAGCTTACCTCTCTTGGCAACCTCATTTTTTTTTAATGTGTTCTCTCTTCAAAGCAAAATGTCAGCATTTGTATCACAGGACAATTGGAATAGCAAGACACTAAATCTTGGGAACTTTGGTCCTGGGTTTCTTCTCGGTTTAAGGACTTTCTGATGACATATTGGGAATGTTACCTTCCTGGAGATTGAAGAGGTTTTGCATTTTGCTAGCTTTTCTGGGGCCCAACCACCAAGGCATAGTAGTATCTGTCAGTACAGAAATATCCTCTTTCTTTCCTTCTTATCCCCCACTCCCCAATAGCCAAATTGAGGGCACTCAGACTGACATCCAGATGCATTCATGAACAGATTTTGCTTCCTCTCTCCAGTTTTCCATGATCTATAACAAAAATGTCTTGTTACTCAGCACACTGCCATGGGTAAAGATGTCTCACTTCATGGGTAAACCTCGTTGGTCTCCCCTACTATTGATTTTAGACCATACAGCTGTTCTACTCTTCACCCAAAGCCTCAGCGGCTACTTTTGTGGCCTTGTGCTTTTCATAGAAGGCACAAAGCGTTCAGTCATTGTCCACTTCAATGAGTTTCTGACAGCCAGGGGCTGGGAAGGAGATATTCAGCTTCATCATGTACAGCAACTGCCTCGGAGGCATCATAAAAAAGAACAGTGTTTGGTTTTCATTCCTATCTTCATGAACCTATATATCCAGAATCACGTAAAAGTTTCTTGGACAAAAAAGTTTGCCAGCAGAGAATACTTAAGAAGTCTTGGCCTAATAGTGAATATTGTCCACCTTTTGTCTATTTTAAGCAGAGTTATGACTTACTGTAATTGTTTATTATATAAGGACAGGAAATCTACTGTGACAGGTAGTACCTAAAAGTAGGGATTTGTTTTGCTATCAATTAAGGCTGGACTCAAATCGTGTCAATATCCTATTAGATATAAATACTATATATTAGAAGATTGTTACAGGAAATTACATTACTCAATTAGAAGTATAAATGTTTACCTTAAGTTTGACTCTATCCACTGCATTTGTGATAATTATACATTGGCTATAGTCTCACCAATCCTTTTATTACCGTCTTCTCTGTTGAATAAGCATCATTAACTTCTTATGTTAATTCCAAAGTGAAATAGGTTCTGAGTCAACAGTTAGTTGCCTCTTTGGTTGAATAGGGAATCAAAGCATGCTCATTGCAGATTCACTATCTGAAGCATAGCTGAAAAATATGCTTTCGAATGAAGTGTTGAGATGGTCTAAACAGAACATTGCAGTGGCCCCAAAACAGGGCCTGCTAATAGTGACTGGAAAGCTTCCTGAAGCCCTGCTGTGGCTTTCAGTTGAAGCTGCCCGTCTTTGCCTTATATTTCTAGTCCTGGGAAATTCTTTACTCTCTAAATTAGATTTAAAAAATACACACATTCAGGTATTTAAAGAAAGTGTCAGCAAAAGCAGTGTTTTATCTACTTAGAATTGGTACATAGTGTCTATATATGTGGAATAGTGAGCAATTTACTATTTCACTACATGAATAAGATAAATATCTTGATCAGATAAAGGTAATAGTATATTTATCACCCTAAATGTGCACTTTTTTCCCCTTTGAGGTATCACAAATCCCCTCTACTAGGTCTTTGAAGAGCTGCGATTAACTGCTGTCAGTCACGCTTACCCTACGGTGCTGTCTACAGGACAAATTGGCCTCCTCTGCTGTGGTACCCATGTTCATGTGCTCAGCCTTTCTCCATCTCCCTTCCCCTTGCCCATTTGAGCCTCTCGCTACCCTCCCAATATTTCCAGGATGCTTGTTTTCCAAAGCTTCTCTACGTGAATGCAAATATGTTATTGGTCATTTTGTACTTGAATAATTTCACTTAACACCTGGCCTCACTCACGTTGCCACACTGATAGCATTTCATTAGTTTTAAACTTTAAAAAAATGATTTATACTCTGTGTGTGTGTTTGTGTATATGTGTGTTTGTGTGTATGTGTGTGCCCTAAATGGTATGTGTATGGAGAGAAGACAACATGTAAGAGTCAAGTCCCTCCTTTCATCATGGTGTAACAGGCCCCCTTCCTTAGCACAACTGATAGCATGTTAGAGGTGTCTGACTTTATAACCCAGCACACAGGCCCTAACACCTGCCAAAAATGGAACAAAGACCTAGTCTGTCAAAGGCCTAGTCCATAGTTCCATGAAAGTCCTTAAATATACTAACCTTGCTTTTTGGCTTCTGTAGTTCTGTTTCTTGCTAACTGAAGTGGGACAACCAGGATGTGTTTTTTGTGCATAAAAGACAAAGGACTGTAAGGCTTCGGGCTGCATGATTTGGGCAAGTTCCCCATGCAGCTGCTAGCTTCCAGTAGGGACTTTCTTTTCAGCTCTGAGAGTGTCTCTCTGATGGTGTCTGGTGGGTTTACCTCGAAACAGTGTGGGTTCCAGGGATCAAACTCAAGTCATCAGTCTAGGCAGCAAGTGCCTGATTGTCTTGAGAACCCCATTTCATTTTTTTTTTAAAGACAGATTCTCATTATTTAGTTCTAGCTGTTCTGGAACTTGCTTTATAGACCAGTCTGACCTTGAACTTACAGATGTCTATCTGCTCTGCCTTCCTGCCTTCCTTGTGTTGGAATTAAAGGCATGTGCCTCCATGCCTATCCAATTTAATTAATTTTTATAGTTGAGTAATATTCTCTTGTGTTCTACAGTTTATCTACCCATCTATTGATGGGCATCTAAATTGATTCTATAACTTGGCTATTATCAATAAAGTATCAGTGAATCTGGGAGTTCAAAAATATCTTTGACATTGACTTTCTTTCCCTCGGATACATACTTAGCAGAATTGTGATTGATAGTTTTATCTCCAGTTTTAGTTAAGGAGCCTCTCTACTTGGTTCATAAAATGGCTGTATCAATTAATTTTCCCTAATGCTCTCCTCAGATAATTTCAGGGTTTATTTATGCTTAAGTTTTTGATCCAGTTTAAGTTTTATTTGTTTTGTTTTGAGATGGAGGTCTTGCTACATATCTTCGTCTGGCCAGGAACTTGCTGTGAAGAACTGGATGATTTCAAGCTTGTAGCCATTCTCTTTCCTTTTCCTGCCTAGTGCTGGGATTACAAATGAGAAAGACTGTGCTAAACTTGAGTGTATGTATGTATGTTTATACATATGTATGTATATATATATGCCTGTATGTATGCATGTATTTATAAATTTGGTATGGCAAGATATATGGATCTTATTTCATTCTTCTGAATGTGTATACCCAATTTTACCAGCACTGTTTACTGAAGAAATTGTTCTTTCTACAATGTTCTTGTTGCCTTTGGTTAAAAAAAACAACAACAAACAAACAAAAAAAACAGTTGGGTTCTTGTGCACTTATTTCTAGGCTTTCTATTCTAACCTTCTGGTCTATACATCTGTTCTCATGCCAGCATGATGCTACTTTAGTTTGGTTGGATATTTGAAGTCAAACACTATAAAATCAGCATAATGGTTCCTGCTCACAAGACTTTGACTATTCAGAGTCATTTATGGTTACAATATTTTTTCTGTGACAAATTTCATTGGCGTTTGGAAAGGGATCATGTTGGAAGTGATAGATCACTTTGGGTGGTATGAATATTTTAAAAATGTTAGTTCTTCTAATTCATCAGATCTTCTCATTTCTTGTCTTCAGTTTCTTTCATCACTGCTGTAAGCTTTCAATGCAGAACTTTTAAAACCTTGTAGGCTAAATTTATTCTTAGGCTTTTTTAAAAACCATCGGTTTTATAGTTGGTGTAAATGAGATTGCTTTCTCTTTTCCTGTACAGGTAGTTCATTATTGTTGTACACTTGCATGCTAGTCTATCCTGAAAAAGCCTTTTTAGCAAAATCTCACATAGTCCAGACTGGCCTTAAACTCACTCTGTCATTGAGAATGACTTTCAACTTTGACTATCCTGAGTGCTAAGGTTTTAGGTGTGTCCTGCTATGTCTGACCCAAGTCCTGCAGGCAGGCTAAGCAAAGCACTCCATCAGCTGGAAGAAATTCTCAGTCACTAATCAGTGTTTTCCATGCTATGAATCTGGCAGATCAAACTGAGAATCTGTTGTCTGAAGCTGTGGTAGAGAAGCCCCATTCTCCCTTGAATTGTTTTCTCTCCCTTTTTCTGTAGGGATTAAAGATTGGTTAAACAGTCAGGTCTGACCACAATGCATAGACGACTGAAGTGAGCATGTGTTGTTCTTGGGTTTTTGTTTTGTTTTGTTTTTGTTTTTCAAGACAGGGTTTCACTGCATAGCTCTGACTGTACTGGAACTTACTCTTTAGACTAGGCTAGCCTGAAACTCACGGAGATCTGCCTTCCTCTGCCTCCTGAGTGGGGCAGGTACCACCACCACTTAACAAGTTTACATTCTTTATTGGATTAGTTAAAGCAATAAGGATGTTGGGGCTCATGGCAAAGTTTCTAGCATGCAAGACAGCTAAGAAACAGAAGCGGGGTTCACCTTGCTTCTCCTAGGCTGTCAAGACAGCTAAGAAACAGAAGAGGGGGGCGGGTGAGGGGTGCGCCCTGCTTCTCCTAGGCAGTCATGAAGCAAAGCATCAGGTTTGGGCAGTACTGACACAAAGAGGAAGAGTAAATACCGCACGCACGAGCGCCTCTCGGATCCTCTACTCTCTTCTCAAAGGTCTGACCAAATTTGGATGGAAACCAGTGCCCGTGGCTGCGTGGGCGATGGTTTTCAGGGTTCAGCCGTCTAGGGCACAGGGCAGAAGAGAGATGGACTGAGAACGGATGAGGAATAAACATGTAATCGCCAGTATGTGTACTCATTTGGGACAATCTCCGGATGAAGCGTTGTGTTCTGTCCTCTGTTAGGTAAGTTGCTGGTGACCTTAGTTCGTCTCAACTCCAAATGCTTTGGGATGATTTTCTATGCCCCTTGTTAATTCAGGTAAAGTTTTAAGGTAAAGTTTTTTAAGGAAAGCTTTACTGTGCTGCATATGATATCCTGATACATATGATTAACATTCCAGATAAACATAAAAGTGTTTGCATAAATTCACAAGTCCCTGCCCCCACAGAGAAAGTTAAATTAACAAATTAAAACCTGTAGGAGAAAAAAAAAACCCTACCAACAGGAATCCGCATAACATGGAAGCTATTGGGAGTGATCTGATTTAAGAGAAAAGACAGCCCTTTCTTCCAACATTCTGAAGGAGCAAGACACAATATTAAAAGAAATTTGTGACAATAATTTAAATTAGCTAACGAAAATTAGTACTCAGATGGGTTTTAAGTGGAAAGTAACACATTTATTTTAGGTGTGAAAATATTTCTTAAAGAAGGAATAATTTGCTGTTACCAGAAAGAATGAGAGTGTATAAATACATTTGCGAAAAAAGTTGCAAACTTTTTTGAGATAAAACATAACAAGTAAAACTATACTATTACTACAGATGAAAAACTTGATGCAAATGATTTGCCTTTATAATATCATTTTGGATCTAAAATGAACATTAACCTTTTAAACTTAAAGGATTATATATATAAAATTAAAATATTTTTAATTACATGTATGTATGTGTGTCTATATGTGGGTATATGTATTTGATTTCAGATACCCTTAGAGACCAGAAGAGGGTATTAGATCCCATGGAGCAGAAGTTACAGGCAGATGTGAGTGGCCAGATGGCTGTTGCAACAGTCTTCTGATGGAGCAGTACATGCTCTTAACCACTGAGCCATTTTGCCAGCCCTGACATTAGCTTTTTCTGATGGTGGAAATGAACAGCCCACAAAATAAATAAATAAATAAATAAATAAATAAATAAATAAATAAATA
>LOJH01013763.1:11745-25317 GCA_001685095.1 Ellobius talpinus
AAATAAATAAATAAATAAATAAATAAATAAATAAATAAATAAATAGCATTCGATAACATACTTAGTTGCTTTAGGACTGTCAATAGAAGCTGGACTTGGTAGTGAATAACTTTAATCCAGCACTTGGGATGCAGATGGAGACAGATCTCTCTGAGTTCAAGGCCACCCTGGTCTACAGAGTTCCAGGACAGGGGGTGCTATACAGAGAAACCCTGTCTCGAAAAGCAAAGCAAAACAAAAGGCTGCTAACAGATAGAGTCAAAATGAGTCTTTGATAAAATTTTCATAGGTGTTTCACAGTTGCTTTAATTTAATGATACAAGCGTAGGAAATTTGCCATTTTTTGTTTGATTTGCTACTTTCTTAGTGATGCTAATATAAGTGTACATTGGGAAAATAAAACTTTTTTTTAAATTTCTTAGAATCATGACTCCTTGTTCTATCATCTCTGACAACAGTACAATTGTACTATTAATAATGTCTGCTATTTCAGTAAATTAAACCAGGGTTAAGCATATTTCTCTTTATGCATGCAGTAGTTCAGTTCTTTTTCTAGTAACTCACATTTTCAGTACTTATATTTACTGCCATCAAAATTAGGAAGCACCAAAGGGTTTAGAAATCTAAGGTAAATGTGGGCACACAATTAGCATGTGTTTAAATGAATATACTATATTTTCTTTATAAATTGGTCTTTGAATAGCAAATGAAAATTTAACAATTAAGTAAATCTGGGAAATTCTTTCATTTAAATTGCCTGCAAAAATTTAAAAACAACTATGTTGACATATAATCATAACATACATTACATTCACTTAGAATGTGAAATTCAGGGCTTTTATATATCAGCAATGTGGGACCACTGCTAGCATACCCTTCATTTTAAAGCATAGTCTTTCCTAAGAAGAACTGTCAATGGGTCACTGCCTCATCCCCTTTTCTTCTGTCTCTCTCTATTTGTTGTGGATATTTGAGAAAAATGTTAAAAGTGCAATTTATCTTTGACCACTTCTCAAGCTTTATACTGATAAAAATGTGTTCCTATTTTCCGGGTTCAAACATAAAAATTTTGAAAAAATTATGGCTGACTTGCAAATTGCTCATGTTAAATGTACATGACACAAAGGAATGCTTGTTTAGGTCCTTAAAGAGGTGAAGAAATTTTGAAAAAATAGTCAAATAGTATAGCCTTTACGATGCCATATTAATCTGTATTTATTTCCTATGTCCCTATATGTTGGTGAAGGGAAATATTCATTCTGTTTCTTTTTCCTTCCTTCTTTTCTTTTCTTCCTTTTTTGGTGGGGGAGGTTTTCACTGGGGACAAAGTTTTACTTTATTGTTTAGCTTGTTCTTTAGTTAGTAGCAACCTCCTGTCTCAGCTCTTAAATGCTGGGGTTACAAGAGTAGCCTTCATACCTGGCCTGGCCCTTTCTGTTTTATCACCTAAAACTCTGGCATGCTTCACAGCCATGGATCTGACCTTCCGATGTGAGTTTTTTTCCACTGTCAGAGAATTCTTAGTTGACCACCAGCCTTTCCTTGAGGTTAGATGAAGACTTGGAATGCATATTTGTAAATGCTCCCTTCTGCCCGGATTCACCGAAGACTAGAGTTCTGCTTATCACTCTTGTTGGTCATCTGGGAAATTGCTTTTATTTTCCTGTTGTCATTATGTTTCTCAATCACCCTCTGTTTATCTGTAGACTGTGCTGAAATAATACAGTTTTCGGCAGCTGCCATGTTACAAGGTGGAGGATTTGCCTTGAATTGGATTCTGAATTCCCAGATGTTGAGTGGACTTCAGAAGGCACTCTGGGACCTGGTATAAAGTATGTTTGTTCTCTCATTGGTTGCAGCCACTTACAGCTCTACTTTAAACCACTCTGCAGTTATTATTTTCTTTCATTGTTAGAGGACCTATGCATACCTGTATGTGCATCATTGCAGTCAGAGGAAGATATGGTATCTTGTCCTGACGGTCTCCAGTTTATTCCTTTGAGACAGGGTCTCTCATTGACCTGCAGGTAGGTTGAAGGCCAATAAGTCCAGTGATCCTCCAGTTTCTGTCCAGCACTGTGCCAGGCATATGAGGCAGTGCCTAGCTTTTTTGCCTGGGCTCTGGGGTTTTGAACTCATGAATTTATGCTTGCATTGCAAGTGCTCTTACTCAGGGAGCCATTTTCCCAACCTGTTATGATTTTTGATAATCTAATTGTATCTACCTGTTGCTAACATCTTTGGCCTTGCTATAATCTTTTATTTCTCTGCGATGAATTCCATCTTTCCAAATTAGACTTTAAGCAACTTTCCCAGGGACTTATTTTCACTAATCAGATGTTCCCTGCTATGCTTCAGACTTGAAAGGACTCCACCTGGGGAAACAAGCGGGACACGGGTCATTCCTTCAAGAGGAGTTGCATGTTCTATGAGTATACTGTAAAGGGCCAGCATCCTATCATAGAGAATGAGATGCAAGATGAAGCTCGAGGGTCAGGGTCAGCCACAGAGATCTGCAGTTCCACCCCCTATGGTGGTGAGATACTGAGAAATGGATGAAGATTGTGGACTAATGAGCAGGAGGGTGGAGAGTAGGGTTCCTGGCACAGGAACAGAGAACTCTGGCAACTACATGAATGGAGCAAACCGGTCAGGACAGTGGGGAAAAGGTAAGGGCCAAGGGCCAAGACAGAGGAAGGCTTCTCTCTTCTGAAGGAGAGAGCTGCTGCCTGCTTTCCTCCGAGAAAAGGTGCCTGAGCATTACAGTGATGTCTAAGTTTTAAATATCATAAGTGAATGTAAGTTTTTATGCTTTCTGTGCCATCAAATAAAATTCAAGTCAGATAGGACCTCGGGGTTGCCTGCCTGCTTTCATAGTGAGAAGCATGAAGTCCATAAAGAAGATAAAGACATGGTGAGGTAGGAGGGGGTGGGCACTGGAGAGTGGGGAGAATTGACAAGAGGAGAGGCTAGTTAGGGTAGAATGTAGAGGGAGGCACTGTGAGATAAGGGCTGAATGGAGTCCATTGTGTTCATTGTATTGGGAATCTCAGGAGTCCTTGGTGATCTTTGTCAAACCTCTTCAGAAGAGTCCAGGAGGAAAGTCCAAAGAACAGTGGACTCTAAGTAAGAGTGGGTGAGGTGAGGCAGTGGTGACAGAAAGTGATGACTCTGCCAGGGGTCCCGTCTGCAGGGAGATAGTAGAAGGTACTTTACTAAGCTTTAGCTAAGCTCCGCCCCTGCCATTTCACACACACACACACACACACACACACATTGAATGAATTAGGTAAACTTTACTAACCATATTATTTCAATGTAATATAATTAAAAATATGAAGTACGTAGATAGATTAAGGTGAATAAAACCACTGCAGAGGGAAATGTGTAAAAAGATGGAGAAGAGAGAAGTGGTAGAAAACATAGACAGAAATAAGGCTCTCCAGGCTGAAGGGAAGGAACTCAGAATAGTATGGGATTGGGCACACCAAGGCTACTGATGCCAGTGGAGGGGAATCCTTTGGGGTTTGGTAGATGCGCAGGGTACAATGACAGCAAGGGGAGGGAGGGAGAGAGAGAGTTAGGGCAGAACATGGTTGGAAATGTCGGTGAGGGGAATGCGAACTCGTGATGTACCTACAATGCACATTGAGATCGGCCTTACTGGTAATCTAACCAAGTTGTCCCTGTGAATTCTGGGCTCCTTTTGAACCCCAGGTAGTTGGGGATCACGGAGAGAGCTTGAAATCATTCCAGGGAAGTTCTTAAATTTTGCTTGGTATTCACGTTACCCAGAGAGTTTGTTCAAACACGGATTCTTGGATGCTGCTGCCTGTGAATGTGGTGAGTGATACAGAGGTAGAGCACAGGGACTTCATGTTTGAACCCATTGCCGGCCACCCCGATGCTTCTGTCCAGGCATTATACCTTGCTTGTATTTGAGAATTTCAGTCACTATGACTTGCTTTTGTCAGTGGCAAGGAGAGCTGGAGCTACAACTGCTCCATGCTGTTATTTGGAGCATTCTGGAGCTGTCTTCAGTGTCTTCTGCTCTGTGACCTGGGGTCCTTGACTATGGACACCAGTGGTTCTCAACCTGTGGGTCAGGAAACCCACAGGGGTCGCATATCAGATACCTTGAATATCAGGCATTTACATTGCAATTCATAACAGTAGCAATGTAATTACAGTGATGAAGAATCAATGGCATAATTTTATGGTTGGGGATCACCACGGTATGAACTGTCTTAAAGGGTCGCAGCATTAGGAAGGTTGTCCCTGTCTCATGTCCACTTTATTTTTACTGTGTTCCTATACTGTGTTAGTTCCTCCTGCCGGATGAATAAACTGCACAAAGCCCATTTTGGTGATTCCTCCGGGGGCACTGATCCCATAGAAAAACCTCCTTTTGGGGTCTCTGCTCTCACTACCTTTTGAATTCAGTCCCTGTTACCTGTGGACATTGGCTCAAGCCCACAGCATTGGCAGCTGCGGAATCGGATATCCAGTTGACTTTTGTTGTTGTTGGAATAGAGAGTGATCAAGATTTGGACATTTTTAAAATTTATTTTTTAATTCTTTTATTTTTTTAAACTGGACTCAATTTAGAGGCACGGTTTTGGTTTTTAAAATGTGTGTGGGTAAGTGATTTTTTTCTCCCCTCAAATTTCCATGGGAAACAGTATATCTAAACCTCTTCCTTCCCTGGATTTTAACTTTTTCCTCTGACTTCTTGCTGGAGTTCGATGTTCTTGAGAAAAGCTTACTCACTGTAGCCAGAGACCTGAGTCCTTGGGGAGTGAACACAAGAGATGTTTGGTGGGAATATATCTAGCTACTAACCTTGCCAGTTGGTTCCTTAGCCATATTCTTAAAATAGAAAAATGACCAAGTATAGCTTTGCCAGGACGACATTTGTTCTAATCCAGAGAGTGTGTTTTTAAGTGTTTGAAGGACTCTGCCACAGGAATCTTGGTGGTACCAGCCAAGATGTCTGAGGCCCAAGGATGGCAAACCCCAGTGACCATCCAGTGCTCATGGGGGGATTCCAGCAAAATAGAAGCTGGGATTTGGACATGTCTGGGCAGGTCTGCTGACTACATAGGGCAAGCATGCCTGGAGTCTATTTACATAACAACTTTTGGCTGAAGTAGCATTGTGTTGTACTGCGAATGGAAAGTGAGATGGGACGAGCAGAAATGCGTCAAACTTGGGAGCTAGGTTTTGAAAAAGTAATCTCCTTGAACAAATGAGCTTCATTAGGCAACAGGCTTCTTTTTGACCTGACAATTACATACTTTATAGCTACATATTTGATAACTTGGAAACACTCAGCCTTTACCCTCTTTAGTGATCTCCAGCCTGATGCAGAAATTTGAACTAACATGAAAGAACATTGATTTTTTTTAAAAAAAAATTATTAGCAAGAATTAAGTTGGGTGTATGAATAAAAAGATACAAGTCACATTTTGGGCTTTGGAAAAGTCGACAGGTGATTTCCTTTTTATAAAATTTCACAGGAAAGGCTCCAAAGCCACAGAGAAACCCTGTCTCGAAAAACAAAACAAAAACAAAACAAAACGAAAATAAATAGATAAAATGAAATAAAAAAATAAAAAATCACAGGAAATAATATCTCTATTTTTGAAAATCATTTGCGTTTACTATAGAACTTAGAACTATTAAGTTTTGTTAAATACCATCATGTACACAATACTTTAATTTACCCTTCCTTCAAAAAATTGTTAATGCTCCCACTTCAGTTCTCAACTGGTATCATTTCTCATTTTTTTGGGTGATAATCACAATAGCTTTTTTTTTAGCTAATAGTAATCATTCTACTAGGGAAGGAAACTTATTTACAGTCCGTTTGGGGTGCCAGCCACTGAAAACAATCTTTATACATACATATCTCTAGTCTCTTAGTTCTCATGGCATTGCTGTGAGATAAATGCTTTCATTATCCTGATATAAGGAAATCGAGACCCAGAAAGGCTACATTAGTTGAGTAAAATTACACTTGTGTGTGCATGTGTGTGGGTGCTTTCTTGCCAGAGAGTGTGTGTACAGCAGTAAGAGGGCAACTTCTGAGGGTCAGTTCTTCTCTTCCACCAAACTGGTTCCAGGGATCGAACTCAGACCATGAGGCTTGGCTGCAAGATCCCGAACCCTTGGGTCATCTCATCATCAACTTGGGTTGCCATGAGTTTTTATAAAATGGCTTTGTATTTTATTTGCTTCCTTGGAGAATGAGTAGTTTTCTGCTGTGTACCTTCCCTTCCTGAGAATATTTTTATTTTAAGTTTTAATCTTTGATTTGCATATATCTTCAAGAATACAGGAAATTTGCCAAAAATAATAGCACTAAAATTTCTATGGCTTTTACTGTGACTTGTCTGTTGGCAACACACTCCCTTTATCTTTTTGTACTGTCTTCCACTATGCTAGATATGTAGACTATGATAAAACAGAGTACTTTAAAAGCCACTTAAAGATTATACATACATTTTGCTCTTCCCCCTAAGTACTTCTATCTTTTCTGACTGTCTTTTACATAGTTGCAGTACAGTAATCACTTTTAGCATATTTAGTGTGGATACAGAACTTTTCATGGAAGACTATTCTGAGTCTGTGCCTTATATCATTTCTCTCTTAAGTCCAGTACAGTCTTGCAGGTGCCCTTTAGTTATCTTGTTGGACAGTGTTTTCAATTAATGCAGATTTAATCTCTGTCATCTTTCAGGAACCATATTCCATATAGTCTACAAAAATCTAAATTTGAGTGACATTTGACAAGAGTTGGGCTTTTGACTGATTTTTCATTTTATATTTTGCAATTCTGAAAGATTAGGATGCATCAAACCAATATTAAAATTATTTACTAGCAACTGTTTCTCTTAATAGTATTATTATTAGATAAAGTTCAAGTTCCGTAGTTCCGAGTCATAGTTGAAATTCCAAAAATAATAATATTAATCTTTAAAAAGAGATGTATAGAGCTGGACATATAACTCAGGGGCAGAGTGCTCATCCAGAGTTCTTTTTTTGTGAGGAGGGGGTGCTAATGAAGCTAAGAAAAGATTAGTGGGGGGTATGCTGCTCTGAGAAGGAACTTGAGATACGGGTATCTGAAAGAGGCACGGTTGATACTGACAACTCTGGAACACAATTTTAAATACATAATCTGGATGCTGTTTAAAAGGCAAGCAGTCTGATTTACCAGTCCTGCTGGCAGAGAGGTAAACCAGTGCCTGCTAAGTGTGGTGTTTTTACCTGATTGCTAATGCAGCTTTAAAGGTGTGTAGCATCCCAGGGTGAAGCCACTTCAGGAAGGGCCAAGAAGCTGTATCTGGCCAGTCCTCTTTAGAGGCTTTCCCTAGTGGAAGCCAGGAGCTTGTCTGCCCTGGAGGACTTAAGAGCCTTTCCTTCATATGGTTAATGGCATGGGTTAGATTTCTGCACCTCCGTTTCCCCCTTTCCTGGGAATCTGGGAGACAAAATTCTCTGGGTTCCTGATCATTAATAAGTGCCATCATTGTTCCTACCTAATTTCTTCCTAGGTGCCTAGTTGAGAGTCAATGGTCTCTGATGGTAATTTTTAGTAATCACTCATAAGAGAAAGGGATAAACATAACAACTTGGACCTAGGCATTTGAAAGAGGATTCTCGTTTAGCACTGGGGATATTGGTTGCTTTTGGCTCTTCCCTCCTAGTTTTGTTCACTTCTTTCCAGCTGACATTCACTGACGTTTTAAACATGCTTAGGTTTGGAATCTGAGGCCCACAAGGAACTAGAAACCTGTGGTCACGATTTATGTATTCCTGTGTATTACAGAGACCATTGTGTCTGCCCCAAATACCATTCTAAGGCTCTTCTGTGTATTGACAAGTTTTTCTCCTTCCTTGTCTTTGTTCACTGTGGATCACAGACTTCATGGTGGAAATCATCTCCACTCTCATCTTACCAATGTCCCATTACTATCCTGCCCATTCCAGTACCTGTAACTGGAGTTTTGACTGTGCTTGTCAAGTATGTATCAGTCTATTTCTACTTTTCCTTGGGATGCATGGCATTGCCTTTTTTCTTTTAAAAACGATTTTATTTTTGTGTATGTCTGTGTGTCTCAGTGTGCTCACATGCATGCAGGTGTGCACTGAGGCCAGAAAGACCATCAGATCCCTTGGAGCTAGAGTAATAGGCAGCTGTGTGCTGCCTGATGTGGGCACTGGGAATTGTACTCTGGTCCTCTGGAAGAGCAGCAAATGCTTTTAACTGCAGAGGAAATTCTCTAGCAAGTGTTCCTCTTAAACACTAGGAAACATGCTTTACTTCGATGAGTTCAGTGGGCTCCAGTGGGCTGATGGCTGTGACAAGACAGCCAGGACTAGTAATGAGAAGGTGTTCATAGGGATACTGTATGGTATACATATAGTATATACAGTTTACATATAGTATACACGCAGTATAGTATACAAAGTATAGATGTACTTCAGGGCGGAAGTCACATCTACAGTGGCTGTTGACACATGCCTGTCCTGTAAGAAGTGTTGGATCTCTGATCCTCTTAATTTTCAAACTCAACCTTTGTGTCCTTTTACATACATACATATATATGGCTGGAGAGATGGCTCAGCAGTTAAGAGCACTTACTACTCTATCAGAACACCAGGGTTTGGTTCACAGCATTCACAAGGCAGCTCACAACCACCTGTAACTTTAGGCATAATTAAACCCACACAAATAAGGTAATTGTAAAAATTGGTTTATGTATGTTTCCTTGCATGTGTGTATGTCATGCACATGCCTGGTGATAGAACTGAAGTTAGCAGATGATGGTAAGACATGTAGGTTTTGGGGAACCAACCCTGGCTCATCTGTGTGTGCTCTTAACTGTGGAGCCATCTCTCTAACCCCAGTTTGTAACTTAGATTTTTTTTTTTTACTTTTTAAAAAGGTGGCGTGCACACGCACATGAGTGTAGGTGCCCTCAGAGGCCAGAAGAGGGCACCAGATTCCTTGAGGCTACAGGAAACCCAGCTTGGGTCCTCTGGAAGTGGATGGACTGCACACTCTTAACCTCTGAGCCACCTTTTCAGCTCTGGGTGATTTGTATTTTACCCCACTTTACAGCAGCTATTGCTCTCAGCACTTGATCAGTGGTAACTATATCCCTATATCATGTGCATTTTTTTTTACCCAAAAGCCAAAATAAGTTACTTTACTTTTCATTGACGGGAACTGAGACCATTGGCTTTTTAATTTTTTTTTATTTTTTCACTCATCATTTATTTACAAATACACATTATAACTTTTATATACATTGCACATTTACATGGTAGAAAAGTACAAAACTATATATTTAAATGAATTTATATTTAACTTGCCATGTTTGAAAATATAAAATTGCATCAGAAAAAAGTATTATGAAAAGCAAGAAACTTGAACTGATAAAGCTTTGATGGAACTTTCAGTGACACATTGGTTGAAAAAGAACTAATTGAGAAGGTACAGCCGACTACCTCAAAGGAAACAGTGAATGACAGGTTGGAAGGGTAACACCTTCCTTTAGTCTCCTGACACCCCACGTCACTATGTCTTTGGATCTGCAACATCATAAAAGTACATTTCTCGACTCTTAAAGCCTCTCATCCTCTCTCACAATGTTTTCACCAGAACAAGGGCACGGAAGCAGACGTTCCTTCCGAGATGCATATCCTTTGTACCCTGTATCTGAGGCAGAGTTACAATGCCTTTTGGTCAGTCAAGATTCCTTGTAAACAGAACCCGAAGGATCAGGTATGTACAGAGTAGGCAGCTGAGAATCCAATAAATAAACATGACAGAAACTGACATGCAAATTTGTTAAGAGGTGGAAAAGAATCTAACAGCAGTGAAATGAAGGGAGACAGATGAGTGAGTGGGTCGTAAGGAATGGACTTCAATGGTTTACGAGGGGGGGAAAAACGGCTTTACTTTACAAGCAAGAGACCTCACAATAAATAACAACTGCTCTTCCTTTCACGAATAAATTTCTTCAAAAACAAGGTGTACAGTCAACCAGACATTTTATGTATAAATTATAAAACATGACACAGTATAAATAAACGTCTACAAGTCTCAACTATAGGCCTCATCCAGTAGACCACAAAATGACAATCTCTCCATGCCCAGTGAGTAACAATGTGGCCTGGGAGAGAGCTTTAGGACAAAGGTCCTTTCATGTATAGTTTTCCCCCCAAATAAATAAGCATACACTTATATACATTATGCACAATATATTTTTTCTTTTTCTTATTTTCTTGTCTATCTTTTTTTTCCTTTTTTCCCCTTTCTCTTGTTGTGTTCTGTTTTGCCCAAAGGCTATGTCAACACTGAACACTGGTGGAGCGTTTACCACTCTAGAATGGAAGAGATAGGAAAGCTGTAGTCCTGGTCTTCCTCCTCCTCCTCTTCCTCCGTATCTTCCGAGATGGCTAGATGGGGGAATACAGGGGGAGCTGTTGTTTAAACACGGATAACAACAGCGCAGAAGCAGCTCAGTGTACGTTTTCAAAGCCCTCTGATACAGCCGCATTACAGCGTTGCATTTTTATATGACTTGCAGTGTGATGCATTTTGTTGGCATCTGCAGTTATGCAATAAAGTTTACTTAAACACACACAAACAAACCACCATAATCTATGAAGTCAAAATTGCAGAAAGTTCTGGAGAATCAATGGCTCAGGTTTTACAGGCAGATTCCTGAAATCAGATAAAAAGCGCTCTTGTGTTCTAGGTATAACTGCTTTTCTCCTTAATTCAGAGTTAGTAGCCGCAACTGCGATAAGCCGCAGCCCAGGTGTCATAATATAAAGCTGTCTTTGGAAAAAAAAAACCCACAAACTTTTGAAGCAGTTAGTTTAGATTCCAGTGTTAATGAGGCAATAGCAAAGCAAAATACTAGGAGGAAAGAAGGAGCATCAAACAGCTGGAGAGCGGTTTTCAGAGGCCACCCAATGGCAGGCCATCAGGTCGATCCTAAAATGCCAGGAAACACTGCAGAGAATTGGGCTGAGGACCAACGAATTGCTGGTGATTTAGCAGCTACCTAGCTTTACCAGAAACAGGTTTACACAGCAAGGTCTGTGTCCATTCCCCAGGGTTGCCTGGAAATGCCTTAACATGGCAGCAAGGTTAGAAATCACACTTACAGTTGCAAGATCCGGAGTGCTTCACCTCAAGCAACACGCCAGAGGAGCAGGCGGCTTCTTTCATGGCGCACTCGCTGGCGTACGTGGCATTGTCACTGGCGCAGACTGGCTCGTCCGACTTACTCTCAGGGCAGAGCTCATCACAGAGAGAGCAACGGCCTCGGCCAACCTTGAAATCCCACAGGCATTTTTTCCCACTGCCACACTGGATGTCTTCACAGGACTTTGCTTCTAGGATATAATACACCTGTGATGAGCAAACTGAATGGTCTCATTTCTTCCCTTTCCTCCATTCCCTACTCGGAGATGCCCATATTACACATATTATCACTTACTAAAGGGGGTAATGAAGGTGTTCTATTACAATCATACACACACACACACACACACCGTGGTTTCTTACATATTATGGAACTTCATTAAATACAATATTCTTTGGAACAGAATTTCACAATATCCTTGAGTTAAATATGCATCTGATTACTTCCTATAAGTGGGATTAAAAAGTCAGATTCCATCAATTACTGGAATCTGATAACAGGTTTTAGGGACTGTTAAGTAATTATTTTTCGCTTCCAGCAAGTCTGGCACTTTAAAAAAATGTGTAAAATTGTGTGAGTTCTAATTTTTCTAAGATAGAAAACTGTTTTCTGCTTTTAGCTGGTGCATCAACGCATCTAGAAGACAACGGTGCTTGAGGAGAAATGTTTTGGTTAAACAGTTTTTACTCATACTGAGGACTTGGATTTACTCATTGAAGAGCCCCACACAATTAGAACAGATTTTTTTTGTCTTCTCCCGTCTCTTTTCTTTCTTCAATCCAGAATACCTACTGATACATTTTCCCTCATAGGCTAATCCGATCGATCTGCCCAGCAAACAGGTCGCCTTTCTCAGGTGGCAGGCACTAGAGTAAGTCACTCCATCATTCCCACACAGGTACTGCTCAGAGGAGGAGGGCTCTGGGCAAATCCGATTACAGGTCACACAGTAGGCATTATTGGTCTGGTCCACCACACAGGTGGAGCTGCCTGGACAGAAAACATCCCGGCAAGTCTCTGGAAAAAAAATTAAAAAGAGGGAGACATTTCAATAGGCACCTTCTGGTCCTTAGGGAGTAAACACTTGATATTATAAAGGAAATCATTAAAGCGAAGCATCCAGATTTTAACAGGCATTGGGGAGCCCGGCTGTTTCCCAGAGGATCTGTGACTCCAGGCTGGCTCCTGCGTTACCCTTTTGGAGTTAGAAAGGATCCCCTTTATTTGGTATCACTATTCTGATTCCCGAGCTCTTTATGGAGGCTGTACTATCCCCCTTGGGTCTTCAAGGGTCTATGAATGTATAAGATACTGAAGGGTGGGACCTACTTTTACATTTGCCCTGATATTGAACTTCCAGTTCGGGCTGCTCTTTACATCTGGCCTTGAGGAGTGCACATTCGTTGCGGTACGTTTTCCCATCCAGCCCACACACTGGACCCTTCCAGGTGATGTTGGAACAGTCCGGGGCACAGACGCAGCGGGGTTTATTCTTCTTGTTCATGCGGCATTTTTTTCCAGGTCCGCAATCCACATTCTCACACGTTTCTAGGAGTTGGAAAGAGGCAGGGATTCAAACCAAGGCCAGGCAGTTGGCGGGTCAGACGGGGGTGGGGTGGGGTGGTGGTCTCAAATGCCTTGCGCAATCATGCATCCGAGATGGAGGGCCCCAGGCTGTCTACTGGAAGACTGGAAGGGATGGGGGTTGGGGATCTCAGGCCTTGTCCTGTATCCAAATTCTCTCAAAGACCACACTGGTTGGCTGCTTTCACTACCATACTCAGCTAAGAAGCCTGGGGACCGACCTCTTCCGACATTGTTTTGCCTACAGCGCGAGCTGGATTCCACCTAGCTAACTCCACCGGGGGAAACATGGAGAAACCGAACAAAATTCTGCCAGTCCTCAGCCCCAGCCAGGCAGTGGGAACACTGAGGGCAAGACGCCCTCTACTGAGGGCCTGCCGCCTAGGGAAGAGGAGGCCCACCTTTACAGGGGATGCAGTTGGGGGCGCCCCCGTTGAAGATCATCCACTTAAAGAGAGTATTGTCGTTCACATCCTCCTCGGTCCACGAGGTGCTCAGACGGCCGGTACTGCAGCACTCTTCTTTGCTCAGTTCTGTCTTATACAGGACCTGGCAGCGGCCGTTCTTTGCTTGGCGGAGCCAGCAATTCCCAGCTGTGAAGAGGCAGGGATCAGGAGGTGAATGAGTGAGCAGCGGGGTAGGGGACGGAAAGCTGCTAGAGTCGGCAAAGAGGCCCGGTGGGTCTGGGGACCAACCGATCGATGAGGGGGGGAGGGAGAGAGAGAGAGAGAGAGAGAGAGAGAGAGAGAGAGAGAGA
>LOJH01013764.1:8615-24894 GCA_001685095.1 Ellobius talpinus
TCAGCATGAGTCGGTCCTGGTCCAACACCATTCTAGATGTTTCTATAAACGTGGTGTTTGTTGTTGTGCGTATATGTGTGAAGTTGTTGTATGCATATTCCAGAGGTTGATGTCAGGTGTTTTCTGCCTTATCTTTTGACACAGGGTTTTTCGCTGAACCCTGAACTCCTCACCAATTTGACTAAACTGGCCCACCAGCAAACTCCAGGGATCCTCCTGTCTGTCTTCACAGTGCTGGTATTCCCGGCACACCCCATTGTACCTGGCTTTTGATGTAGGTTCTGGAGGTTGAGTTCAGGTCCTCATGCTTGCTCTATTGTACAGATTGAGCTATCTCCTCAGCTCCACTGAAGGTGTTTTAAACAACAGGAACATTTAAACAGATTAGATTTTTAATGAAGCAGATTAGCCTCCACAATGTGTGTGGACCTCATCCAGTCAGTTTGAAGGCTTTGTGAGAGGTGAGACCAAGGTCTAAGGAAGAAGGAATTCAGGCATCAGATGCCTTTGGATTTGAATGACAGCTTCAGCCCTTCTCTGGGGCTCCAGCCTGCCGGTCCTCACTGTAGAGGTTTAACCTCCCAGATCTACAAGCATATGAGCTGTGATATAAATTCTTTCTTAAATATTGATCTATTTCAGGCGGTGGTGGTGCACGCCTTTTATCCCAGCACTTGGGAGGCAGAGGCAAGTGGATCTCTGTGAGTTTGAGGCCAGTCTGGGCTACAAGAGCTAGTTCCAGAACAGAGAAACCCTGTCTCAAAAAACATATATATCTTGATCTATTTGTATCATTTAGTTCTGCTTTCTGTTGGACCCCAAGTGGTATGTTGAGGGTTGGTGGCCCCTGTTTCTTGCAGCATGTGCCTATACTCTCTCCTGGCTTTGAGATGACACTTATGCTTATTCCTATCCTGCTCACATGGCTACGTCATACATCATATGTCATACGTCACTGCCTCCCACGCTAGATACACGACATGGGTCCTGTTGAGACTTCTCCATTCCAGGGTAGGTGGTCCTACTGGACACCCAGGTCATGCTCATTAATACTCTCCTGTGTCCTGTGTCTCTCTCTCTTCCTTGCTCTAATAGACTCTGCCCCTCAGCCAGCATCCTCATAAGGAAGCATCAAGCATGGCTCACTCGCATGCAGCCTCGCAGGAAGCTAAGCATCACTTCCTTGAGACTTTACCATCTCAAGAGCTTTGAAGCGTGTTTCTAGGGGAGACCATCTTCAGCAGCATCAAGGGCTTATTTCTAAAAGGAAAAGAAAGATATTTATATACGCAAACGTGTTGCCTTCCTGAGACAGACAGACAACTGTGAATCCTCTCTGTCATCAAACGATTTCCTGTGCGCTCCTGCAAATTTCTAGCTACACGCTTCATTTTAATATTTGATGCTCTAGTCCTGAGGTTAAATTCAGCATCATTTGGAAAAATTGAGCTTTGGACTCTCTAGTTGTGCCCCAGGGATGCTCACATTTAATTAAAAACTAATGGAGAAGGTGTTTCTTTAATAATTGATTAGTCTTATCACTTAAGCATGTCGTGACTGTTGCCTTGGGGAATGAGTGACTTTTACCTTTGCTCTTCTGTGTAAAATCCACGCATGCCTGTTAGCAACTCCTGGTATTTGTGCTGCTTCTCCTTTTGAGAGAGATAATCCATTCCTCTGTGTTATTTGAAAGTTTGCCTCTGAACATGACCCCAGAGACTAGTAGAAAAGAAGGGTGGGTCTCTTATTTGAGGACACGCTACTTGGTGTTTGTCTTGAAAATCTTTATGTAGTTGTTTATTTGAGTATTTCAAATTGTGGGTATGTGGGGCTGTTGTGGGTTCTACACAGGAGTTCAGGGCTCATGGAGGCCCTAGGAGGCCATTGGATGGCCTGGCTGGAATTACTGTGTATTGAGCTGCCCTCTGTGATGCTGGGAATTGAACTTGTGCCCTCTGCAAGAGCAGCACATACCCTCAATCCCTGAGCCACCTCTCCAGCTCTCAGTGCTTGTCTTTATTGTCCTTCCCTTATTCTCTAACTCTAGTGACAATGACACAGATTATAGGCTTTAATTAATCCATACCAGCTGGGGGAAAACACAACAAAGCATGGTACATCTAGTGAATGAGAAATCTGGGTTTCTGTGGAGCAGTTTCTGGAATCCTGGAAGCATCGAAATTTGTTTGAAAACGAAGGCAAAAGTTATAGAACTCAACACAGGATGGAGAGAAGTTTGTCCATGGAGTAAAGCCATTTTCCCTAAACATTTCCAGAGAAACCCCAAACTCAGCAAGAACAGCAAAAATACCACCTTTACCTGGAGATGGAGAGACAGGAAAGCTACACTTTGCCCTGCCTCACCAGCAGATTGGGTGTCAAAGTCTATTCATCTATAGCAGAAGGGCAGTCAAGGGGAGAAATGTGTGAAGGCCACTGACAGGCAAAAGAAATGCAGATGAATGTGTGCTCAAAGTTTCCAGTAAGGAAGTGCAACTGACTGACTATATACCATAGTCTTGAAAAGCTTACTGTCGGTCTAGGTAAGGGTGTGGGTGAACTCTCTCTATTGGTAGGAAATTGAAAGGACAGTCTTTAGAAACCACAGTGCCAACATGAAACAAAGTATCAGTAGTATAGCCTGGTTCAGCAGTTCCGGGAATGTTCTACAGAAATACTGACACAAAGAGGAGACCGCCACAAAATTTCCAATGGCTAACAAGTAGAGCCCCCATGTCTGTGTTCCATGAACGTGCCCACAGAAGAGGGCACTGTTTCTTCCTGGAATTAGAGTTATAGACTATTGTAAACCACCACATGGGCGCCGGGAATTGAACCTGGGCTCTCTGGAGAATAACCAGAGTTTGTAACCATTGCGTCATCTTCACAGACCCTGTTGTTGATCAAATACTTATACACACGAATAAGTTGTAAATATAGTTGAAAAATCTTCTTTTCCTCTTAAAAGTTTGTGTGTGTGCATGTGTATGGAGTGGGAGTGTTTGTCTATGTGCACGGGTAAGTACAGGTCCATGTGTACGTGTGTGTGTTTGTATAGGATGCATTCCTCAGTGCACGCGCGCGCGTGTGTTTGTATAGGATGCATTCCTCAGTGCGTGCGTGTGTGTGTGTGTGTGTGTGTGTGTGTGTAGGACATATTCCTCAGTTGTGTAGGATGTATTCCTCAGTACGTGAGTGTGTGTGTGTGCGTGTAGGATGTATTCCTCAGTACACATGTGTGTGTATAGGACATATTCCTCAGTACACGTGGGTCTGTATAGGATGTATTTCTCAGTACATGTGTGTATGTATGTGTGTGTGTGTGTGTGTGCGTGTAGGATGTATTCCTCAATACTCGTGTGTGTGTGTGTGTGTGTGTGTAGGATGTATTCCTCAGTATGTGCGTGTGTATAGGAAGTATTCCTATACACGTGTGTGTGTATGTGTGTGTGTGTGCGTGTAGGATGTATTCCTCAGCACATGCATGTGTTTGTATGTAGGATGTATTCCACAGTACATGTATGTGTGTGTAGGATATATTCCTCAGTACGTGTATATGTGAGTGTGTGTGTGTGTAGTATGTATTCCTCAGTACATGTGTGTGTTTGTATGTAGGATGTATTCCTTAGTTCCTCCCACCCTATATTTTGAGACCTGGCCTCTCACTGAACCAAGAGTTTATCACTTTGACTAGATTGGCTGGCCAGTAAGCACCAGAGATCCATCTGTCCCTGACCATGCCAGTTCTGGCATTAAACTATCTAGTCCAGCTTTTATGTGGATGCTGAGCTTCTGAACACAGGTCCTCACGCTCATATGACAAGCACCTTACTAGCAGAGGTGCCACACCATTACTTCTTTATAAAAATCTTTTTAAATTGCTATATACTAATTATAAATAGAGTTTCGGGTGTGGTGGCCTTTAATCCCAGCACTCAGGAGGCAGAGGCAGGAGGATCTTTGAGTTTACGGCCAGCATGGTCTACAAAGTGAGTTCCAGGGTAGCTGGGGCTGTTACACAGAGAAACCCTGTCTCAAAACAAAAACGACTCAAAACAAAAACAACACCAAAAAACCAAGACCAAAAATAAAAACAAAACAAAGGAAAAAGAGTTTCACTGTTGCATTATACAAACATGTCACATGTTTTGACCATATCCCTCTCATGACCCTCCTGCTTCTGCTAATGCCCTCCTCTTTCTAGACAGTTGTAGCTTCACGTCCCTTTGTATGTGTGAACCAATGAGTTTAGTTAGGGCTGAAGCATGGGCAACTAACCAATGGCTACACCACTGAAGGAAATGTCTCTCCCTTCCCCAACATCCATTTACTACCAATGGCTCCCCAGAAAAGGTTGTGGCCTCATGATCCCCTCCCCACAGCAAGAAATGCTCTTTTCCCACTTAAGAGTACACTTCTGACCGAATACCTTATCGCTACCTAATTCTTTGACCAATAATTTCTGTAAACAAGAACGTTCTCTTGCATGAGCAGAGTACACTGTCGTCAGAATCAGAAGGAGCATGGTGCCCCACCACCACCTAGTCCTCGGTCCTCACTCGGGTCTCTCCACTGCTCTAATGTCCCTTTTAGTAACCAAAGGACCAGGGCAGGGTTCTCTGCTGCCTCCCTCCTCACCTGTCTCTGCTCTCCTTCATTAAAGTCTGTGCAGCAGCACATGCTTTGATGTGTCTGTCCCCGAGGAGATGAACTACAATTACTTGATAAGGTGGCACTTGTTGAGTCTTTCCCCTTCCAGTGATTCCTTTGCAATTGGAAATGAAACATGAAATGACTAAAATATGGCTTTTTTATTATTGTTTTGAGACGGGCTATCACTACATAGCTCGAGCTGGCCTGAAACTTGTTATATAGACTAGGCTGGCCTCTAACTCATAGAGATCCATCTGCCTCTGTTTCCTGAGTGTTAGTATCAAAGGAAAGCACCTGGCTTAAATAATCCATTTTTTAAAATCAAACTTTGAACCACTGATTTTATAACAGGGCTGTCTTTTCTTGTTTTCATTTCTTTTCTCTGTCTCTCTCTTACTGTCTTTCTCTGTCTCTCCTCTCGCTATCTTTTCTCTCCCTTTCTCTCTGTGGCAGAACCTTACTACAGAGCCTCTAGCCTCCAATTTTTATCTTGCTCCAGGCTTTCAAGTGCTTGGTTGCAGCCATGCACCACCCACACCCAGCTGGCAGATACTTCCTGAAGTAATTATCATTATATTCATTACCCAAGATGATCTTGTAGTGACTTCCTAGTTTCTACATTTCCGCATTGGCATTTGTATTTGTGTCCTGTTTTGTATCAGGATTTCATTATTGTTGCAACAAACTTTCGTAAACTTGGGTCTTGGCAATAATATACAGTTAATATTTTATACCTCTGTAGGGTCAAATTCAATCAGTTTCACTAGGCTAGCAGCAGGTATTGTAGGCTATGCTCCTATGAAGGCTCAGAAGGAGGCTCTGGCCTTCCCAGCACCCCGAAGGCCATCTGCCTCCCGTCTCCACCTCTGAGTGAACAGCATAGTGTCTCCGCTCCTCTCTACTCTCTGCTTCCATCTTTCCATCTTCTGATCTCTAATTCTCATGCTTGCTTTTTGAAGGACTCAATGATGACCCTGGGCCCACATGAATAACCTAGAAGAAATCCCCCCCCCCGCAAAGCCCTTTAACCTAATTACCTATGCAAAGTCCCTTTTACAGTGCAAAGTAATGTATTCATAGCTCATGGGAATTAGCACACCTACATGTGTGGTGCCACTATTCTGCTTATATAGCCCATTGGAAGAAAACCTCTATGCTTTCTCTGTCTGTCTGTCTGTTTGTCTGTCTGTCTGTGTATTTGTGAATTTATCTAGATATCCTTTATCTATGTGCTTACCTGTCATCTTCCTATCTGCCTTCATCATCATCTTTGTCATCTCCTCTCTGTTTGATAGAGATACTGATTTCCATTTGGTCCCATGGACTATGACTGATTGCTGGCCTTAAGGAGGCCCTTGAGGCAGGTTAAGTTCTTTAATCACATTTCCATCATTTTTGGAGACCATCCTTAATTTTTGGCACAACAACATGTTGCACACTCATCCTGCACCTTCTGAACCCCTGTCTTAGTGTCAGATATTTCCCCCCAGAAACCCAGACTTCTTTCAATGGAGACCAGTAAAGCAATAATCAACATTAGACTTAGGTCTCATGGTACAGCCCATTCATCTCAGTGACTTGAAAGGCTGAAAGTTCAAGGCCACCTTCAACTTCAGGAGTTCAAGGACAGCCTCAGGAATTTAGCAAGGTGTTGTCTCAAAATAAAAGATTTTAAAAAGATGTCTAAAGATACAAATCAGTGGTAGAGTGCTTGCCTAGTGGGAGTGAAGTCCTAGGTTCCATTCTCAGCGCCACAGGAAAGCAAACAGCAGGGTAACAGTAACAAAAACACCCCCACTGGCAGTAACCATCTCAGCATTACTAGGATGCTGTTATGAGAACCTCCAGGAATCTATGCACACAGATATAAACACACGGGCATATACACGTACATAGAGTACATACTCAAACTCACATACGGCTATGCAATGTGCTATATGTTATATGCCTAGCCATAGTCATCCATGTAAAAGCATGGGCTCCCAGCAGCACTTCTAATCCCAGTCTAACTCCATAAGCTGCAGATTCATCTTCTCATCCTTTGCATTTTACCTCTTTTCCAATCACGGATAAGATGGCTCTCATTAGTCTTATCATATTGGACTTTCGTCAGTAAGTCCCAGATTCCCATCTCTGCCACAGACACCTGATGCAGAGACCCTCTCCTCACCACTGGCCTCCTATGACTTGTGCCAGGCCATATGGTTACATCATCCTGCTTGACTTCAGGTGACTTGCTCCAGGCCTTTCCTGCATGCGAATGCCCTCTTCCTACGCTAGGCTCTAAGAGCACAGGATGAGCCATGTAGGTGTCCTCACCGCTCCAGGGTATCACATCTTACGTGGAGAGGCTGCCTCCATCCTTCCCTCCTTTCCCCAATCTTCCTACTCATGCCTCTTGGCTCCAGCAGCCCATGGTAGGCTCTGTCTACTCCTGTGCAGACACTGGCTCAGCCCCCTCGTCTCTGACACTAGGATTGGTCAGACTCCCTACACAGACTCCCTGCACAGATTCCCACAGGTTTTCCTTCCTCACCTCATTGAGGCTCAAAATACCCCACACTGGCCAATCCACCCAAAGGAATGCTGGGCTTGCTCACGCTAGCTTTACATTGTTAGTTGGGATGTCAGTCCCCAACTCTGTGTTCAGGTTGTGTTGGTAGCTTGGAATTGGCCCTACTAGATGGTTTTACCTACCAGCCTCTGGTCAAACCTGGCTCAGATGTGTGCTTTGCTCAGCACTGCCCAATGGCATTGGATTTATAAATGGTGTGTGTATGTGTGTTTCATTCTTTAGTTGGAGCCCAGGGCCTCTCATATGCTTGGCGAGCACTCTGCTCGTGAGCTATCTATTACCCCAGTTTGTTGGTTTCTTCATTAGAGATTCTATTGTTGTGAAGAGACGTCATGACTACAGCAACTTTTATAAAGAAAAACATTTAACTGGGGCTGGCTTACAGTTTCAGAGGTTTAGTCCATTAACATTATAATGGGTAGCATGGTGTCATGCAGGGAGACCTGGTGCTGGAGAAGGGGCTAAGAGTTCTACATCTTGAACTCCAAGAAACAGGAAGTGAACTGCAGACCACACTAGGCACAGCTTGAGCGTATATGAGACCCCAACATCCACCTCCACGGTAACACACTTCCTCTAACAAGGCCATACTTCCTCATAGTGTCATTCTCTATGGGTCAAGCACTCAAATCCATGAGTCTATGGTGGCCATTCCTATTCAAACTGCCACAGTTAGGATACAAGGGACAGTAGTTATTTTTAGTATTTGGGGAAAAAATAGAGCAACTTCTGAAAAGTTCCAATATTTCCTTTGAATAATGTATCTTGCTGAAAGCTAAGCAAAACATTCATTCACATTTGTGAGCCTCCCAGACTGGATTGAAGTAGTTACTGTTGCCTAGAAAAGAATGTAATGTGAGTCAGGTTCAGCTCCATTCTTTCATTTTATAGCACAGAGACACTGAGCATGTTTAACAACGGGGTTCAATAGTGACAAAGTAGGATTCCACATCCAGACAAACTGATAGTAAGAAGAGTTTAACACTGAAGCAAATGGCCACATATAGCTAAGAAAGTTCCTTGACTTGTGTTCTTCAACAACCAAATGCAGTGAGACTGAGTCATTAAAAATGCCTTACTCTCCCAGGCAGTGGTGGCCCTGGCATGCCTTTAATCCCAGCACCCAGGAGCCACAGAGGAAGGCAGATCTCTGTGAGTCTGAGGCCAGTCTGGTCTACAGAGCGCATTCCAGGATAGCCAGGACTGTCACACAGAGAAACCCTTGTCTTGAAAAACAAAAATAAACAAACAAAAAATTTCTTACTCAAGTAAATTTCTGTGAATCCTTAACTTCAGAATATGGCTGTGTTTGTTAAAGTTCTCTAGAGAAATAGAACCAATAGGAGATATTCATGTGTATGTGATATGGCATGTATACACACATGCAGATGCATGCACACATATGACAAAGGCACAGAGAGAGATTTATTCTTTAAAATTGCCCGTGGGCTTGTGGATCTTGAATGTCTGAAATTCCTAAGGAAGGCCTGTGTGGAGGAAATGCAGGTAGGTGTGCGTGGTGCAGTCTTGGGTCTAAAACGTGCAGGCCAGGCAGGCTGGACACTTAGGCTAGATTCCCATGTTTCTGTCTTGGAGTGGATCTTTCTTCTTTGGGGTTCCATCAGCTGGAGGGGGCTCATCCACACTATGAGGGTCAGTTTCCTTTTTCAAGTCATCTAATTGTAAACATCATTGCCACTGCAACATCCCTTTATAGCAGCCTCTAGGTCAGTGTTGCCTGGACATCTAGCCCAGCCAACACACACAGAGGACCAGCAGAAAAATCTGCTTTGAAAGCAACATTGATTTTTTTTTTGTCAGGAAATTCCAAGCATTTGACTTAATGTTTTCTTAGTGATGGTTAACTAGCAATTAATCAACTCGTATTTGAGTTACCATACAAATCTTGTTAGGAAACTGACTGCGTGATCTTAGATCAATGGTAATTTTGGTTCTTTCTCTCTGTGATCATGTATTGTCTTTCCCCTGATGACTTCTGGTCTTTGGAGGAAAATATAGTTTGATCTCATTACAGGTGCCATTCTGGAACTTGTGCGTGAAGGCGTTACCCGTATGTCCCCTGCCTCTTAGCGCTCCATGGGAGGACATTGGCTTGGGCAGGTTGGACTAGCGTGACTCAGGACTCTAACAGAGGCAAGTGCCTCTCCGCACTCAGTGGTTTCTTCCTCTTTTCATAGAGTAAGCATGAGAGCAGACTTGCCAAGGGAGACAAAATGCCAGCTTGGGTGGCCGGCAGGTTGAAGGCAACTGACAGCTGCTCAGCTGTCTAGGACACCTGTTGCCAGCACCTGTTGACCTTGTAAGCCACTGAATTTGAGCACAGCCCCTCCTGCTGTGGACCAGAAGGAGGTTTGGGCTCATTAGATTTACATACCACAGCCTGTCTTCCTTTCTACAAAGTATATAGAAAACTCATAAATAAAAAAAAATATTTAAGTAAAATTCCAATTATGGGTGTTACCAATTTCAAACAGCTTTTTGATGAGCTGCATATACAGATCTTGTGAGAAAGAACACAGAGAATTGATCTGGGAATAAGGCTCAGTGGTGAGACACTTGCCTGGTGTGCCTGATCCTCAGCACCAGAAATAAAAAGCAAGATCTCCGGAGTAAATATTCCAAAGATGAAGCTTGGAAGATATTGCCACCAACTGGAGGAAGCTTCAGTGGTGCATGGTGACATTGCAGCCTACTGTTTAAATAATGTTGTGACTGTAAGTGATTTAAGTAATTTGGGGTTAATAACACTACTGTATCAGTTACTTTTCTCGTTGGTGTGATAAAATGCCTGGCAAATGTCCTTCAAAGGGCTTCTTTTGGCTCACGGGTTAGGGAGTACAGTCTGCCATGGCCAGGAAGGCTTGTTGACAAGGAAAATGAGGCAGCTGGTCACATTGCATCCACAGTCTGGTGCTCAGTTTCCTTTCTTCTTACAAAAACAAAACAAAAAAAAACATTTATTGACTTGTGTCACAGTGCACATGTGGAGGTCAGAGGACAATGTGTGGGGGTCAGGAATGACCTCAAGTCGCTAAACCTGATGGCAGGTGTCTTTCCCCACTGAGACATTTTGAAGATCCTCACTTTCTTCTTTTATTCAGTCTGGTACCGCAGCCCAGAAAATGGTGCTGTTCATGTTCAGGATGGGTTTTCCTTTTCTAGACATTTGATTGAGGGACAATGCCCTCACCGTCATGCTCAGAGTGTGTCTCCTAGGTGATTTCAAATCCCTTCAGGCATTCCCTAAAAAACTCTTTAATTGTTTAAGACAATTATTTATTTTTTAATTTATTTATTTTACACACCTAATATGTTTTAGTATTTTATTTTTATTTTATTATTTTATTTATATTTATAATATATTTTATTTACACACCCCCTGTCAATTCCATATAAAACCCTCACTCTCACTTCGAATATTCAACAAGGCGGTCACCCACTAGCCAAGTATAGTTTTCTACATTAAAATTATCCAGTGGCCTAGTTTAGTTGCTATGGCTGTGCTAAAACACTGTTCAAAAACACCACAGGAAAGCAAAGGTTTATTTGGCTTACAGGTCACCATTACCGTCAATCATTGAGGGAAGTCAATGCAGAAACTCAAGCAAGGAGCCAGGAACTAAGGCAGGAAGATCATGGAGGAGTATGCCTCATTAGCTCCCCTCCAAGACTTGCTCCATTTGTTATCTTATACAACCCAGGACCCCCTACCCAGGTGGGGCACCACCCACAGTGGGCTGGGCCCTCCCATACTGACCATTAATCAAGAAAATGCCCCACTAACCTGCATTCAGGTCAATCTGATGGAGTATTTTCTCAATTGAGATTCCTCTTTCCCAGGTGACTCTAAGCTTGTGTCAAGCTGAGAGAAGAACCAGCCAACACAATTAGACTTTATTTTTGCTGCGGGTGCTGGAGAAGCTTGGCAAACACTGCTACTATCAGTTAGCAGGTAAGTTTCTCAGTTACACTAGCCACATGCATGTAAATATCCATGTCCAGCAGCCTCATGCAGCTAATAACTAGCTCATTGGATGGCACAGCTGTAGCATGCGTCCACCACAGAGCAAGGTTATATTGGACAGTGATGCTGATCTTGGGCAGGAAACAAAACCTTGATTTGGCCCTTGTCCACTTCTCATCAGAAGCCCTTTGAAAAGAAGCTTTGTTTACTGTGGATTGGTGGACGAGTGCGGGTTCCTCGGATTACTCTGAGTTTTAGCCTTGGGCCAAGCAAAACTGACCATCAGTAATCCTAGCTCCAAGAGTCTCGGCTCTCTACAGACCGGCTTTCACAAACCCACATTTTAAGATTTTGCTTATGAAATAGCTGAGAAATAGTCTCTTGTATATTGATGCACCAGCAAGTGAAGAATTATTGAGATATGATGGGGACCTGTTGTCCCTGACAGATGGCATGTAAACAGAAAAGCATCCAGTCTGGGAACTACAGGACAAATAAAATTAGTGGGTTCAGAGAAGGCAGAGACGTTTATTCTATAGAATTCTGTGCACTTACAATAGTTAGCCAGCAAGTTAACTTTAAACTTTTTGCAAATTAAGGGAAAAGGGAGTAAGTGGTACCTTTCAGTAAGCAAAAGAAAAAACTATATACCCTCTGGGAAAAGTCGAGGCTCTTAAAGCATTTACCACCATGGGGGCTGCTTATGTGAAGTCTCCTGCTGGGAGAACAGAGAGATTTAAAGAATGGTTGTATAAGTTGATGTCTGGGTTTTTTTGCATTTCTTTTTGTTTTGTGAGGCTGGAGTTTGAGCCCAGAGTCATATCCCCAGCCCCTGCCAGTAATTTCATTTTGAAATTATCTCAGACCTTCAGAAAAATAACAAAACAGTATGAAGAGTTCAAAGTCCCACACTCTTCCCAGATTTCCCTACTGTGAAATGTGCTGTTTTACTGTGCATCTACTTCGTGGTCATCCCCCTCTGTCTCTGTTTCTCTCTCAACAGGTTTCTATCTAAATCTATATATAATTGGACCAAGAGATAAAGAAAATATATGCATGTATGCATACACATACAAACTCACAAAATACATAGACATATACGTAGTTCTCAACCATATTTGGAAACACTATGCTCTTTTACTTCTAAATACTTCAATGTGTATATATTTTTTAAAATTGTGGGAGTTTTTTGTTTGTTTTTTAAAATTATTTGTGGCTAGAGAGATGACTCAGCAATTAAGAGCAAAGGATGTTCTTCCAGAGGATAAGGGCTCAATTTCCAACACGTACGTGGTAACTCAAAGCCATCCGTAATTATGGGTATGTGTGTATGAGTGTGGGTACTTGGAAGGTCAGAGATGCTGGCATCTGTGGAGCCAGAGTTACAGGAAGTTGTGAGCCACCTGATGTGTGTGCTGGAAACCAAACACGGGTCCTCCGCAAGCACAGGAAGTGTTCTAACCACTGAGCACCTTTCTAGTCCCTCAATGTGTGTTTCTTTAAAGCAAGGGTATTCTCTTACACAACCATAGGACAATTACAAACATCAGGAAATGGACAATAAGGCATTCTTTCCTAGGCTACAGACCTTCTCTTCTCAAATGCTTTTCACGAGATAAAGAAAACTCTCCTTAAGAACGTTCTCCAATATATATCAAATACACACACAACACACATATGCACATGAGAAACACACACATATTAGAAATATACACACATATATATGAGAAATACACACACATATGAGAAATATATACACACACATATATGAAATGCACACATATATATGAGAATTTTGGTTTCCAGCACCGAAGACAAAGACCACAACCTCATGACTCAAGATCTGAAGTTGTATTTTGTTCAGCATATTCTGAAAGTGTTTTAAGGACCCAACATACTTAAATTTAAATTTAGGAGAGCCTGCATAAAAAGAGAGATTTTGGTGGGGGACTTCTCTTTAAAAGAGCTATGACAGCCCCTTCCTTCTTCCATCATAACTCTGGGATGCCATCAAACAGTAGGTGCTACTTTTGAGTTCTATCATTCTCTAGGCTTTCCTTCCCTTTCCATTGGCACTGACCCCAAAGCTGAGTGGAGCGCTGTCATTCCTTAGCACTTCATGGTGTTGTTAATTCTTTTTTTTAAAAAAAAAATACTGGTTTTTTTTGAGACAGGTTTTCTCTGTGTAGTTGTGGCTGTCCAGGAACTCACTCTGTGGACCAGAGATCCAATCACCTCTGCCTCCTGAGTCCTGGGAGCTTTTCCTAATTCTAACCTATGTCCCTTTGGTGACTGCCTGGTTGGCCCCTGCAGGCTTTAAAGTTTGCGATCCCTGCTGGTATGATTCTCCTTGGGTCACAGAGTGACAGCAGCCAGTTCAAATCTTAGAGATTCTTTAGTAAGAAGCATCTCTTTGGATTCTGGTGGACTTAAATTGCATACTGTTGATTGGCAAGGGACAGACAAAACATCACAGCACAGGAGGGTGGCCTCAATGCACTTCCATTGTTTTGAAATGTCACATTCTCTTGTCTTTAGGGGGGCTTGAAGGAACAGGATACTGTATTTACCATGTCCATGTTTAAATTTGGGGAGAATAAGGCTTCTGAAAGCCCTATTTTGAAGAAGGCAAAGGGACACAGGAGATGGGTGACCATATCAGGCTGAGGGTAGGACAGGGAAGGAGAGTGGTTGCTCCAGCGTTCCTGAGGACTTCTCTGGCTATTATTTTCTTACATTTTTCCGTTTTGCTCTATAGCCTGATGGTATTTGAGCTTCTATAAGCTGACAGCAGAAACACTTGCTAAAATCAAATCCATCTGCTCTGACTGCTGATGCCAAGTCGTAGGGATACCCTGGAGGAATACAAAACAAAACGGAACTTACTCTATGGGTGCCAGACCTGACTTTGGTATGCTGTGGAATAATCCTCTTGTACACTGTAAAGTTTTGTTATTCGAATTGGTTTAAAAAAATAGTGATTGGTTAGCAGCTAGGCAGGAAGTATAGGCAGGGCGACCAAACTAAGGATGATGGGAAGGAGGAGGGCAGAGTTAGAGAGTCGTCAGCAGACACATAGAGAAGCAAGATAAGAATGTTGTTATTAAAAAATGTACCAAGCCACGAGGCCAAACATAGATAAGAATTATGGGTTAATTTAAGTGTAAGAGTTAGCTAGTAATGAGCCTGAGTTATCGGCCGAGCATTAATAAGTGATATGAAGTCTCAGTGTGTTTATTTGGGAGTTGCTAGTGGGACAGAAACTTCCACCTACATTGATATTTGGGGGTGTCGGGGGGCTAAGATAACCCTTGCCCTTCGGGGGCTATCCAAAAGATAAGACAGTGTCCTAGTGTTCTATACAGCATAGTTTTCTATCAGGTCAGGTCACAACTAGGTTAGCTAGTGTGTCTCTCTGGGAGAAAAAGGGGGACCTGGCGAAGGAATGTGCTTGCTAGTGACATGTGACGTGTTCAAAGGCTCCATGATGTCCTCAGTCTGTTGTGCTTGAAGGACACACCAGTCAAGGCAAATCAGAGGTAATGGTTATGAAGGGACCCACTGTAAAGTGGGGAGCAAACGGAGTTCCACTCGGTGTGCACAGCAGGACATTTTGGCCTCAATGACACACAGTACGGCCAACAAGGAAAGGGAACTTTGTTGGGTGGGTAAGTAGAGAGTCAAGCACAAACCAGAGTGGGGTGGGGGAACAGGACGGGGCTAACTTCCTTCTGTTGTCTGAAAGGGAACCCTAGGACAGCTACTGTTGTCAGGGCTGATCCAGTGGGCAGGAGCTGCTGGTGAAACAGAGAGAGTCATCAAGAACGTTATAGAGTAGGGGACACAGAACCCAAGTAGAGGGGTGGGCATCCCATAGCCTGCTCTGAGGGCAGCCCTGGTCACAGCAGACAGGAAAGTGAATCGCGAAGAGGTGAGCATGGAGACTCAGTTCAGATTGACTTTATCAACCCTGATCAAATGTCAGGGAGTCCGATGTCAGGCGGTGGATTCCCAACTCCAACTGCAGTATGATTTGGAAACATGTTTCCTGGGGCAGTTCAATCCCTGGTGTAAAAGGAAGCACTGAAACTCAACTCAGGGCACATGTCATTTCTTCCACCGAGATGGGTTCTAGAGATCAGCTACATGTTCTAGCTTAAGGGCCTAAGGGTCTGACCTGGTCTCAGTCATATAGAAAGCATAGAGGTTTTTTGGGCTATTAGCCACCTCCTGGTTATAGAAACTTGGGGAGCCCCTGACTGTAAGGGTCATTTAGATTATTAGGCACCTGTGTTCTTGGTTGTAGGAGCTTGATATGGCCTGGCCCAACAGATAACACAGATCACCAGGTTGTTAACCACCTCTAACTCCCAGCTTTCTGGGTAGATGAATAGGTTTTACATCCATTCCTTTGAGAGGACGATCCGATGTGTTTAACATTCCTGGTTTCTCTGGAGATCTGTGGATACAAGGCTCTTTGTGCTGTGCTCCTAACAGTGCACCAGGAATGGCTGTGGATGTGGGCATGGGATGGGACCCATGGTGGGACAAAAACGAATTAGCTTAAGCAAGCAATTTTCCTCCACACCTAGGGTGGCACTTAATCAATGGTATTGATAGGCTTTTTACAGACAAAGGGGTTTTGGAGTGAAGGATGTGGTCCAGAGGGGCTGAGAGAGGATGAGGGCATGGAGAAAGGAAATGGAGGGTTTCTGATAGTATCTGGGTGCTGAGAGTGTGTGTGACAGGAGAGAGACACCCAAGGTGGAAAATATAGTTCTCAACGTTGGCAGTTTTAAATAAGGGCATGGGTGTACTCCAGGAGTCCGTTCACCAGCATCCGTCCAGAGAATTCCTGTTCTTGATCTCATTGTAAATCCTTGATGAAGCCGGTCTGGTGAGCCAACCACTAACCATTCAAACAAAATCAAACCATGGTTCCCAGATGGGGGATGAGTTAAGAAAAGAGCCAGAGGGCTGAAGAGACAGCTCAGTGGTTAAGAGCACAGGCGGCTCGTCCAGAGGTCCTGAGTTCAATTCCCAGCAACCACATGGTGGCTCACAAC
>LOJH01013765.1:3678-17949 GCA_001685095.1 Ellobius talpinus
TCTGGAAGAGCAGCCAGTGCTCTTAACCACTGAGCCATCTCTCCAGCCCCCAGCTATACATTTTTAAATCGGAAGGAAATGAAACACCGAGCTGGAAAAAAGTAACAAACAATTTTCGTCAGAACAGAAATAGGACTTGAATGCATCAAGTCCTGGTCCTAAAGTCTCTGCCTCCCAAGGTGTTTGCTCTGTTAAGTACATTGAGCCTGGTAGACAGACAGACAGACAAATGACAGACAGAGAAATGCTGAGGGGGCGAGGTCCCAAAAGCAATTACAACAGCAAGGAAAGGCACAAAATGATTTAAAGGAGCAAACATGTTGGTCCCAAAGTATCTGTTCAAAGTCAACAGACAAGGGTGAGAAGACCAACAGGGGGTACATGTATGTATCCCAACCAGTGTTCATCAGACAACAGACTCTTGAATGCTCACTATCAAGTATTGTTGACATAGCTTGTAGCCTTGACACAGCTCATAAAGAAAATCATGACCATCCTACCAGCTGGAGATATCTAACACATGTTTTAATAACCATCCGCATGTGAGTGCTGCCCTGCCATGGCCGCTCTGCTGCTCAAACCTAGGACAAACCTAGCCCCTGAGAAATCGCTGGACCAGGAATAAGCTGCCTGATGCTACCCCATCGCTAACTAACTACCAGCACTCAGTCCCTTATCTTGAACCCCTCTGAGTTTTGCTTCCCTTCTCCTGAAAGCATTTGAGTTGGTTATCTTTAGAAGGGCTTCTAGGGTTAAGCAGATGAGGATGCAGCAATGAGAGTTCATGCAAATTATAACAGTACAAAGAGAAACAGAAAGGGAGCCCTGTGCCAACAAGGGATCCCAAGACATGCGCCAGCGCAGTCAGGGATCTGCTCAGCCGCCCTCTGCAGCCTCCACAGAATTAAACAGAAACAAACAATGGAGGGGGTAAAAAGATGGCTCGGCAGTTAAAAGCACTGACTGCTCTTCTAGAAGGCCTGGGTTCAATTCCCAGCACCGCACAGTGACTCGCAACATCTGGAACTCCGGATCCAGGGGAAGTCGATGCCCTAGACAGCCACCTAGGGCACCAGGCATGCATACCGTACGCAGACACAAATACACGCAAAACATAGGCAGAAAAAGGAGTTTTGAGTTGGTTTGGTTTTTCCAGATAGGATTTCTCTGTGTAGCCATGGCTGTCCTGGAACTCACTATGTAGACGAGGTTGACCTCTGCTTCCCAAGTGCTGGGATTAATGCTGGATTAGTGGATTTCTTCCCGCTATGTCTGGCAAGAAAATTTTAAAGATTTTATTTATTCTACTTTATGTGTATGAGTGTTTTGCCTGCATGTATGTACATCACATGCATTCTTAGTGCTTACAGAGGGTGGAAGAAGGTGTTGGACATGGTGATGCTAGGAACTGAATTTGGATCTCTTCGAGAGCAGCAAGTGCTCTTAACTGCTGAGCCATCTCTCCAGCCACCCTTTTCTTTTTAAATTAACATTTACGAACTTTTGCAATGTGTCTGTCTCTCTTACCAGAGATACACAGATTAATCAGTGGGCAACTGTACCACCCTCAGAGTGTAAAAGACCCTTGGGAGACATTAAAGCCTGCACATCAAGTGGGCACAATGCAGCTCTAAGACATGTATCAAATTAGTAAATATTAAAAATTGTCTCAACTCTCCTGAATGCCAGTCTTTGCCACTGGGACTTTCTGAAATAATATTTGACCTTTGAAATTATATTAGATATTAACTTTTAAAATTTCAATTCATCTCAAGATTAACACCCATAAAAAAATCCTGGCCAGCTGTACTTCTGCCTCCCAAAGCCCTTGTATTCCCCACAACTCCCTACCCACTGTAGCTTCCACCTCTCCCATCTCCGGAGTATTCTTTCTGTCGATGTGTTAACGTTAGCTGGTCAGTCAAAACAACTTTGCAAAGCTCTACAGTTTCAAGAGCCCCCCATACACTAGCTACCTAAAAACCTCCAAAAGCAAACTCTCCTTCAACATCAGCAGCTTGTCAGCCTTGCCCCCACCCAAATACGTACACAGCACTGGTGCAATTTAATTACAATCACATATGTCCTCAGAATGTGCCGATCTGTTTAGTTTGGGGAGGAATGATTCTGAGGAGGCCCATAAGTTTGCAAAATTGCTCAGCTGAATTCAGCTGCTTTCCACAGGGATTTCCTCTGTTGTAAAAGAGGGGGGGAAATTATTAAAAATAAATAAAAAAAAGTTAGCTTTGTGCCAAAGTGGTACATGTGGGGGAGCAAGGGAGGGAAGGAAATGGCCTATAGAGAAAAAAATGCAGAGAAGCCGTTGGGCTGACCCTTTATTTCTAATAGGAAGGCTCTGCAATAGTGCCTCTTCATGTTAGTACATTGCAGAGAAAAGATATAAACATTCACTGGGCTACTGAATCTCAATAGTAAAAATATAAACATAATAAGAAGTGGTTGTATTGCCCCATTTGAATACTCCTTAAAGTTTCTCTGGGTCTCTCAGTTCAAACAAAAATTCCTTTTCGTGTGTGTGTGTGTGTGTGTGTAGTGTGTTTAAAGAAAGTTCTTGTTAATATGCTCTAGCTGTGTTTGATTCTTTAGCATTAGTCAATCTTGGCGATCCTGAGAATCAAGGGAAGCAATGAACCCAGGACACGTAGAACCACAGTCCACCAACACTGTGGGTAGCTGACACTCAGGAACGGGTCCCTGAATCACTCAGGTGACATTGCCTGGTTTTCTTTCCTTTCTAGAGGCCTGAATGACCAGCTTTAGGTTCGCCTATTTTGGTTCAAAGGCTCTAGGGTTATACTCCAATGAGCAGGCCTCTTAGTCTGAAGTACCTGAGAGGAGATTTTTTTTATGTTTTGTTTTGAACTGACAATGAATATAAAATATGAAAAGATAGATAGATAGATAGATAGATAGATAGATAGATAGATAGATAGACAGACAGACAGACAGACAGACAAGAAGACTAAACTTCAATAGGTTAAAACTACCCTAAGGGTTTGGGAATGTTTCTTTTCTTTCCCCAATGTGTGAAAGTGAAAGCTGTCTCTCTGTTTCCCAGGTTTAGCTTATCCTACAATTTATTTGGGGCTCCTTCTGCTTGAAACACTCTCAAGTTGCTCACAGGCCTCTCCTTCCCAGGGACTCTTTGAAGTGGGGTGGGGGGGAGAAAAAGTAAGGCAAGCTATGACTGGAGCTGAGGAATTTTTATCGCAGTCCTGAATCTTACCTGAATTTTTTTGTTTTTCAGGAAAGGAGGAAAATGAGAAAAAGGAAGATGAAAAGATGGCTGGGGAAGGGGAAAAAAAAAGCCCTGGTCTCAGTCAGAGGGAGTCTAGCAGCCCAACTCCAGCCCGAGATAAGCTAATGTGTCCTTTTCCTCTGCAAACTGCTTTTAAAATTCAACCCTCAACTTTCAAAAATCTGTCTCTAATTTCAAACTCAAATAAGCTCCCAGCATGGTGGCTTTTGTTTTGTTTTCTTCTCCCCAACTCCTCCCTGCGATTGCATAACAAAAGTGTCTAAATTCACACCATCTGGCCGATAAAGACACTGGCCCCACTGCCCGGCTGGCCCATCTGATTAGGGCCCTGTCTAGCCTGCGCCTTGTGGCGAAAAGTCACAGCTGTGGGGTTTGCTCGTGCTCAATACAACTCTGTTATTAGCCAGCTGTAGGCCTAGAGACGACTTCTGTTCAAATTATAATATCTTTTAACCCTCTGAGCATTGAGGGCGCAGGGGTAGCTGGCAGCAACATAACACCTAGATATCTCCTTGCTAATAATTGGCAAAATGAGCTAAGGCGGGGAAGAGCCGAGATCACTGGGGAAGAGAGGAAAAGTTATTCCTAAAGAGATGAATTGTGCCCCTTTGTTTTGGCACACTCACACACATACCACCACCAAAGCCAAAGACCAGTTAATGAACCTTTTACTAATGAATACAGAACAGCAAACCATTCCCGGAAGTACCCAGGTATGCCAGACAAGACCATGCGATAAAAGTATATGTACTAATTAGTCACTGAAGAACTGAGCTGAGCGCCTCAGTCAGGCTCCATCACTGACAGCTGTAGCTGACTAGTCCAAGTGAAGGAGAAGGACTGGTTCCCCTTCCAGGAGAATTAGTCCCTTTGACTGGTGAGAAGTTCCCCTGTGCCTACGGACTCACCTCTCATCTCCCAACACACACACACACACACACACACACACACACACACACTGCAGACAGTAACCATCCGACAGATTGTTTATTCACCCATAATTAATATTTGTTTGAAAATCTAGTTTGCAAAGAAAGTAAGTGCGCATCTTCCCCACTCTCCACTGCAGAGAAGTTACAGTACATTAAATTTTTATATTGTGTTACTAATGCAGACTAAACTAGAGGCTTTAAAAATTGATGCTGCTATTTAAACAGCATGAAACAAGGAGGATTTGATCAGGTTTAAAAAATAAAAACGTCATCCTTAACTACAGCTTCATGGAGTGTGTGAGCATTATTTAAAGTGATAGGGTGATTCCTTAGACAATGGCTACTCAGGGGTCTTTCTTTCTTTTAAGACTGTCTCTCCAGACATGTATACTTAGAAGTGTAGAGAGAGAAGAGACCTCCCTTTGACTAGCCAACCAAACCAAAGCACTGTGACTGTGTCGTCTAGGTATGACAGGCAAGTACCAGGAAGACCAGGACTTCTGACCAGACCTGTCAGGGGCTGGGAAGTAATGGAGTCTCTTACCCATTGCCCAGGCCCTCCTCAGGCCATGGCACCTCAGTGCCCTGCGGCTGAGACCATGGCCAGGCCTCAACTTCGCCTCTTGGTGAATTTGCTTTTCTAATACTTGGACATGACCTAAACAAGCACGTCTGTTTGTTATGATTTCTTACTGGGGGTAGGGAGGACTTTAGAGAGCTTCCTACTAAGTCAGATGACCTGCAATTATCCCCACACAGCCAGGAATGGGAACAGCAGTCAACGAATTGAGAGCTGAGCTGAAGGAAGAACAGAGGCTTGCCCTCCAGACTTTGGAAACAGAGAGATGTGTGTACAAAATAGACCTTTCCATCTTATACTGTAAGGCGTTCTTCCCAGGGTCCCTTGTATGTACTTCCCCATTTATGGTAGGCTCATCAACACCCTACCCACTAGACAGCACACACTGAGCACTCCGAAAACATTAGCTGAAAGATAGAATGTAGGGATGAATTCCCCACCACTCCCATCACCAACTTACTTCAATTTAAGTAGGAGAAAGGGGGCAATATGAAGAGCTCAAAATAGAATGGATTGGGCCCTGAGGGCTGGCAGGAAGGCCGAGAATGCCAGTAGACTATAGTTTTCACAGTGTGATCCCCTGAATCCATCTTTCCTGGGACCTCAGATGTCCCCAGTATGGGCTTCTCCCTATCCTTGCACCCATTGATTTTCTACCTCATGATTCCTTCTTGAATTTCTTGACCTAAGAAGCCCAGGTATCTCCCAGGAGGGCTGGGACTTAGGACCTGGCCTCTCAGCCCCCTGGTGGTGCCTGGCCTCAACTGAGTGACCCCAGGGCTTAGGATAGGGTTCAGCAGCTAACTCCACAAGCCCTCATGGAAATCTGTCCTGAGCAGGCAGAGTCTGGGGGAAGGCTTCATCCCAAATTCAACCCCAAGCCCACCCTGATGCCTGCGCAGCAGCTAAGATTTCCCACTTTGTGGAAGAAACTCTGGGAAGCCAGGGGAATGGAATCCATCTCCTGGTACACCTTTCCCAGTCTAAAGGACTATACTCCAAAACAACAACCTTAAAGACAAGGAGAGGTCTTCAAAATCGGCCCAAGGACAAATCTACCAGATGCCTTGGCAAAGCAGCCTCAGGAGCTCCCAGTTTTCTAGACCAGCCCAGGCAAAAGGGGAGGTGGGGGCTCTTACCTGCACATCACCTCATGTGTCAGCAGGACTCGGCACATTTCTGGGTTCTTATTCTGTCCCTCATAGGCTATGGGCTGTCAGAAAGGAAGACACGATGAGACAGAGGCAAAGACAGGGCTTTAGAGCAAGTCCAAAAATCTGTTCCCTCTCACTGCCACCTTGGAGACCCCCCTTCTCCCCACCACAGAACCAGAGCTACAGCCCCATCAATACAGAAGTTCGCCCCTTAGTTCTTCTTAGCAAAGAGGGATACCCCAGTGAACCCGAGAAACTTCAGTAATTCCTTGCTGTCTTCAGCCCTTCATTTGCCACGCCTCCCCAACACGTAGCATTCCCCCACAGCAGATGAAAACAGAGGAGAGGGGGGAGAGTTTTTGTTTTTGTTTTGTTTCCCAATGTGGGCTTGGGGTGAGGGGAAGTGTGAATCCGCTAATGTACACCAGCTAGAGGCAGAAGTCAGAGACAGCCCCGGGGAGTGGGGAACCAAAGGCAACCGGCTCCAGGGCTCACCTGCTTGGTGACTGAGTCGATGAGCCTGACGTAGAGATCTTGTTCTGTGCGGACACCTGCAGGGCCAAGGGGACAGGCGATGGGTGGGCAAGGACAGCAGGAGCCCTTGCCTATCCCCAAACCCCTTCCCTGCCCTGGAGCCTGATCCCGTCAGCCCAACTGACCACAGACCCCTTGATGGAACTGACTTGGAGGGGGACACCCCTCAATCGCCATCCCCAACCAGGACCTGCCCTTGCTAGCGTAGTATTTGTCCAGGCACAGTAGGCGGTAGCTAGCCGCTACACCTGGCTGCAGTGCCTGCCCACGAAGCCGCTTACCGTTGCTGTAGAGGAGCTGTAACTTGTAATGGGTGCCATTATTGGTCTTCTCATTGCCTTGTTCCTGAAAATACAGAAACTCTTCTTGTACTTTTTGGTAACCCCCCCACGAAAGAAACAGGCTTTGAACAACCCCCATCCAGTCCCCGGGGTCAAAGGGCAAGGAGCAGCTCCCGCCATTGACCACCTTGAAGGGAAATTTGTCAAGACTTGCAGTCACTTGACCTTCATCAGCCCTTGCCTCTCCCTCTTAAAAAAATGTCCTCATAAGTGCACCCCTGCCTCGTCCCGCTGCCGTGAAGACCAGACACCAACACCAACGCTCTCTTTAAACAGTGCCCACCCAGTCCATCTGTCTATAGGAAGCCCCTGGGCTTCTCTCAGGGAAGAAAAAAAAAAGTGAGTCTGCCTGTCCTTTAGAAGGGCAACATTAGTTCCGCAAAAAAACGGGAGTGAGCAGGCCTAGGGCTGGAGACCTTGGCAACTAGCTACCCTAGGCTTCCCTTTGCACAGCTAAGGAGGCTGGGACCGAGACACAGCTGCTGGGCATGTATTGGTTTAGGTAAACAACCCTTCATTTCAGATCAAATCCAGCCCCCAAATCAGAGTTTGAGTTCAAAGGAGGCACTCCGTCCTTTTCGGGGGGGNGGCGGTAAAGACTTTCGAGAAAGAACGCGAGCCTGGGAAGGCCGACCAGAGTTCCCACATAACACTGAATTGACACACCTGCACCCCTTTGCTCTCTTCCCCCGCTGCCAGGTGAAAATGAAAAAATAAATAAATAACCTGGAGACTGACAGCGGCAGCGTTGGTTATACTTTTTAAACTACAGTCTAAAGAACTTTTTCTCCGAGGCCAGTCAGTGGCGTCAGTGGCTACTACTGACCCCAAGGCTAGGTGCGCGCACTGCGGCAACCGCCGGATTCGGAGTGGGACCAGCGGCGGGCCGGGGAGGAGGGGGGAGGTATCCACTGAGTTAGAGACTGAGCATGGGAAGCCTCAATTTATCATCCCTGATGATGCGAGCGGGAAAGTGTCGCAAGTGACAGATGGAATCCTTAGTGCTTCGCAAGGAGGGAGTTATTAGGCCCCGGGGCGGGAGGGGGGAGCAGGGGTCTGCTTACTTTGTCGTTCTCCACAAAGTCCACGAAGGCCGTGCGCTCGATCTCCACAGGCTGTCCCTGCCTGTCGTAGAGCGCCAGGACAAAATGAAAGAAGTTGGATTTCCTCAAGTTAGAGGGAGGTTGCTTTTCAAAGTGGGCCCGGGACAGAGCCACTCCGCTGTACCGGAAGAGATGGTAGGAAGACAGGACGCGGGGAAAAAAAGACAAGAGCGTTAGGCAGTTACTAATGTGCCCAAACCACACTGCAGAGGGGCCAAGAGATCTACGATCTAGGCCCCAAATACCTGAAACCTTCAGGTCCTTTACCATTTCTGTTAGGAAACACATTCCCTTAGAGGAGTTGCCATAGGCACCTTGCTTCCAGCGCCCAGTTTGTTAGACAACCTCCCAGACTCCTGTCGCCAGGTCTCTAAGTCTCCTTGTCCGGCCTGTAGTGGAAGCGAAAGAGCAAAAGACCGGAGCTTGCCAGCTAAGGTCCTGAGAAGCGATTCTAAACCGCTGACGCCTGCCCTATCTTCCTGCAGCCTCCTGCCAAACCTCAAAGCTCTGACACAGCTTTGGGGGTTGGGGGGAGAGATGAGATTCTTTTGCATCTGAGCAAATGACCCCTTTAATTCCTGTCTAATGAGTTACCAGCCCTGTGACACAGCCTAAAAGACGGGAAGCCTGGAGCCCAAGTCTTGGTCCTCACAGGGCCTCACCCACCGTTTGGCTTACTCTACCGAAATTTGCATTCAGAACATCAGCCAGGCAAAAGCCCCACAGTCATCGCTGGGGAAAGCAGGCCAGGGGCGAACACTCGCTACTTGAGGACCTTCGCCCTCCGGAGCTGCTCCACATGGAGAAGCCAAAATATTAAGAGGCAATCAAGCGTCCTGGCCAGAGACCCCGGTGGTCAGCTCTCAAGCATTTTCCCCAGTTCCCTGACTCTGTAAAGCTAGACCCGGAGTCCTCCAGAGCCTTGAATGTGTGCACAGGACCTCCCTGTATACCTGTCTCCATAAGTGCCACCCACATTTAACTGAAAATCTTGTGGCGCCGGCGAACTGACAGATGTCAAGGGCAGCCCGGTGGCCCTAAGGTCTTCCGGATTCTTGTGTTTGGCACGGTCACGGTCACTTTTTTGAAAGGTGTACATTTTTGGCTAGATTCTGACTGCCTGTTCAAACTTTAGCAAAGCGCATTTTATTTCGGACGGGAAGACAGGAGGACGGGCGATGTCTTTAAGTCCGGCTAGGAGACGGGTCACAGTGCGGATCTGCAGAGTTGCCTTAGTCCCCTCGAGCCGGGGCGAGTCCTCAGAGCGCTGTTGTGAGCCGCAGCCTCCGCTAAGTACCATCTGCTTCAGAGACAACTGAGCATCCCGGCTCCGGAGGGGTGGCAGTCGGGCACCACAGCCCGCTTCAGTCTCCCGGTATGCGGACTTTGCTTCCGCTCCTTCGAGGGTGGCAGCCAGTTCGCTCTACCCGGGACACCTGAAGATGTGGCGTGTCTGGAAGTGGGGTCATTTCTCGGTGAGAAGTTCAGATTTAAGGAGGTTGGCGCGGAGAGCAGAGGGAGAGACGACAGTCCTGGAAGAAGTTTGGAGGCTCTTGAGAGAGTAAGGGAGAGATGCCTCTCGTAGACCCGGCCACGAAGGCCACAAATTCCAGTTCAGAAATGATGCTGCGAATGGGGACTGGAGTGTCTTCGTGGGTTGGAACCCTGGGCAAGACTTTACCATCCACACACGTGAAGATTTAGAGTCAAAATCAACTTGAGGAAAGCGCGAAATTGGAAGTTGATCTTCTCTTCGGCTCAGGCGACCGACCTCCTTTCTCGCCTCTCCCGCGACTTCTCCTGTGCTTCCGTCCTTGCTCTTTACTTTCTCCCCCGCCTCGGTTTGTCTGGCCCACTCTCTCTGACCCAGGAACGGCTCGCCTGTCCCCTTTGCCAGAGCTCCCGGCAGCCTTGCTTTCCCCTGCAGCAGCTCAGGCCTTTCAGGATCCTCTCGCCGCCGCCACCATCTGGCCGCTGGGCTCCCCGAGTCTCGGAACCATCCTGAAAGATGCTGTAGGAAAGGCGCTCGCAGGCGAGTGGAGAAAGCTCGGGATGACCGGGAAGCCGGTTCCGCTGCCAGCTCTGGTCCTCACGCTCCGCTCTTGATTCCATGAGTAAATGCTGAAGCATGAAGCTTTAATGCTACTTCAAAATATTTTTCCCCCAAAGAACGGACTGTGGGAAGGAGTGTAGGGGAAACACCTATGACCTCGGTAATTCAGAAACTCCAGTGTTGGGTGCCGGAGGATTCTCCTGGCTGCAGCGACCTTCCCGCCCCCCGGGAGAGCCCCAATGCGCATGGCCTGGAAGGACAGACGGAGACAGAGAGAAACAGAAAGAGAAGGGGAGAGGGGCACACGGAGAGACAGACAACCAGATACTTCCAGAGCACAACGGCTCCAGTCTCATTACCTCTGAGCCGCGACATTGGCGTCCACCACGCCGACATTCCGGACCCAGGACCTGACCGAATCCATCTCGGCGCCCAGCGACTTTTCTTTCAGAGCTGGTCCTCTTCCTAGCGTATCTTGAATCCCAAACATTTAAAAAGTCTGATCCTTTACTGTCGCCTTAAAAGTGACTTTACGACAACACCGCCCCGACTTTCCAACGCTGCCAGCAAACGCTGTTCTCCAAAGCAATCCGAGAAAGGGGGCAAGTGGCGAAGTTTGGGGCCCTCTTGGAAAGAAATAACCAGTCCTTCCCTCCAGGCACAATGCACTAAAAGTTTGGGGTTTTATCCTCGGTGGCTTCAGATCTGCCGCCTCGGGGCTTCTACCACCCTAGGTCGCCCGCATCCTTCCAGTTGCAGAGCGTTCTCCAGAAAGTGATCGCAATTTCGAAGCATCACCTGTTCTGGAAAAAACAGGAGGAGATAGATAGCTGTCTGATCTCTCCCCTTCCTCCTGGTTCCCCCCTCCCTGCTCCTCCCCACCGTTCCAATATAGAAAGAAAAAAATCCCCAACAGGATCAGTTGTGAGAGGAAGGGGAAGAACCGGAGCCTGGAGGAGGCGGTGGCTGAGAGCGCGGTAGAGCCGGGTTGCAGCCGCGCGCGGGCCCCATGAATGGTTACTACAACCCCGGCCGCGGGAGGCGGAGCCGAGGCCCGATAAGGAGCCTCATTTGCATGGACGCCCGGGATTGGCCGGTTCTGGGTAAGCCGGGCGGACGTCCTCCCGCGGCGTTCGCCAAGCTCGGCGTGGCCCGAAGTCCCGGAGGTGAAAGGCTACTGCAAGCTGCAGGCGCGGAGCCTGGGCCAGAACCCCGAGTGTTTGACGGGCGTGGGAAGGGGCCCCCCAAATCCTGCACTGAAACAGAGTAGCCGGACTCTGAGAGTTAGGAGCATGATGGCTCTGTCTGATCACGGGAGCAGGAAGCTGAGAGGATTTGCCTCTAGACGTAGGTTTTTGTCGCCTGCAGGGGACCCAGGAGATTCATTCCCGGGGTTTGGACCTGTGTGCATGCTTGGTAGCAAGCACAAAGTGTGACCACCTGAACTCGTGCTTTATGCAAACACTCCCCCCAGAGCATCCTTCCTGAGCCGGTCTCCCAAGTCTCGCAGAGTTCCAGGGTGACTCTCATTTCGTGGGAAGGCTACAAGTGCTAAAAGGAGAGAAGAGATGAAGGGAGGCGAGAATGGAGTGTGGATGAATGAGGCTCAAGTGCAGTTTAAATAAATATAATGCCGAGGGAAATGGTGGAGGAGCTAAGGAAAAGGGTCCCGGGAGGATGGGAGCACGCACCTTTGCAGATGGGAGAGGTTGCTGACAGTTGGGCAGGCTGAGAACTGCCGGGTGCAGTTTCGAGAACCACCCTTGTATCTCCCTCCCCAATCCCTGAAGCCCGGGGAACCCTGCGGAGTAGACGCGAGGCGGCTTCGAGGGAGTCCGGGAAACTTTGTCTGCCTAGAGCTGTGGTTGTAAAGGTTGGTGGCCGGGAAGCTGCGGCCAGTTCCACAAAATAGCTGAAACCCTAGACGGCTCGAGGTGCCTATTAAAAAAAAATCCTCCCGGCTGGGTGTTATTTTCTTGCTTCTCTTTTTGTATTCTGATCTGCGCGTAGATCTGCTGTTGAAATCTAGAACGCCAGCGCGAAAACAGATTTGAAGACAATGAATGCAAATCTGTGCTCAAAGACCATCTGCCGTGGAGGAGACAATCAGCTGCGCCGCGGTTCGAGCGACTGCACCCGAGCCTCCCAGCCTCATTACATTCGGGAGACTTCCCTCCCCACTCAGAGCTCAGGTTTGCGCGTCAGTTGAGTCCTGACCGGACCCCCTAGGTGTAGGTGAGCGCTCACGGATGAACTGCTAGAGTTAGCCGCTAGAGGACACAGCGCCCGGGTTGCACGAATGCCTAGGAAAGCGAACAGGAAGCTTGCTCTTTCCGAGAGACTGCGACTCTCCATAGAAAGGGACCTGTGCACGTCACTTCACCTCAGGGGCAAACTGTGACTGCAGACTGCGCAGGCGGGATGGTGCTCCGCCAGATCTGCTCTCTCGGTCTGCTGCAGAGACTGGCTTGGAAGCTGATGGGAGCGCGAGTCCTCTTTTCACATACCTCTGTGGTGGTTTTGGGGAAAGGAGGCTGGAGTCGTGTTTGGGGTGTACCCCAATTCCAGGCCTCGAGCTTGGCCTTCCTAGGTGGCTTAAAAGGGAGGAAGGGTGACTTGCGGTGTAGTTGGGTATAAGAAAATGGAACAGCTGAGTTGCATAAGTCAGTGATCCAACAAAAGAAGGGCGAGGTTGGGGAGAAACTGATAGCGTTAACAGCCACTTCTGTGCTTCGGCTCCACAATTCTCTGTTACACGAAGACTTTACGGATAATTGTGACCCCTCCCAGGAAAATCACCCAGAGTCTTCGAACCTGGCCTGCTGGTTTCTATAAATCTGCAGAATTTAAGTAATCCCTTCGTCTTCTCTTTCTTGTTCAGGGCCCTGTCCCCAGCTGGGCAAGGCCTCAGGTTCCTCGGCGGCGGGGAGTGTGGACCAGCCGGTGAGCCCTCTGACGTGTGGATAAAACGGCTGGCTTCTGTTTTGTTTTGTTTTAACCTCCCCAAGGAGACTTTGATCAGCTACACCTCGAAAATGCTCGAGAAAGATGTCCAGAGCCCGAGGGGCTGCGGGGCAGCACTAGGCTCCGGCCTAGCCCGGCCCGTGGGCCCCCAGAGGCTCAGGGTTAAAGGGCAGAGCCAAGGTCGCTGACGCCTCTTTTTTCACCAGTAACAGCTGCCGCCCAAATTATACCCCTCAGGGAGAGAAAGAATTGTTCCTTTCTCCCAGCTCCCTGCCGCCTTCTCCAAATCAAACCCTCTTCGGTGGCGTCCCACCTCCCTCCTCCCTTACCCGGTGACAAGTTCAGGGTGATGGTGCCCTGCTGGGAGATTGCCGGTACCTTGCCGCTAGATCATTAGCCAGTGGGACTCTTAGCTCTTAGTGGGCTGCGCTGAGGGAGCTGAGGAGCCCTGCGGTCCCTCCTGGCACTGGAGACGAGCTGCTGCGGAGCGGCAGCTCGGGGTTCCCTAGGGTGGCTAGCCCAGAGTCCAGAAGTTCCTTCTAGGTGGAGATGGCGCTCCAGGCCGAGTGCGGAGGTGCAGTCGACCTTGTACCCTGAATTGCGAGGCTTGTGAGAGCTGGGCGCCTTTCCTACAACCGCCTTGGCTTTGATTATGTTTGTGGAGGTCTTGGGGAGGGGTGACAGCAGAATTGGCCACCCGCGCCGCGCCGAAGTAGCGAAGTAGCGGTGCTTGTGACTGCTGCGCACAGCAATCGTGGCGCTTAGAGGGTTACTCCCATCTCTTTTGCCTCAGGCTACGTGAAAATAACCTTCCTTTAGGAACCTGCAACACAAACCCCCTCCGGGAGTGGCCCCGGATCGTCTAGAGGATCTGCGACCCCTCCTGCCCCCCCTCACCCCAGAAGCCCGATCCCGCAAGGTACCAAAGTCTTCCTCCACCCAAGATTGACGAGTCTCTCCATCATCAAGAAAAATCCAGAACTCAAAGTATTACTATTATTCCCTACCATCTAGTTTAGTTACGCAAACTGGGGAGGTGGTTTGGACATTCCAGCTCATACCTTGTCACGGCCTTTGTTCATTCACCCTTCTAATATACCGGCTCCAGGTTTGGGTTTCCTCCTGCAGCTTAAGACAGTATGTTCAGTCTCTGAATTGGTTTTAAGGCCCGGTTGTCTAGTATTGTTCAGTCCTGTCATCCTGTGCGCCAAAGCCCTTCTCTGTGAGTCAGAGGTTTGTGGTGGTGCTCATCAGATGTCATTACACACAACCCTCACCCCCACTATCTTCTCTCTCTCTCTCTCTCTCTCTCTCTCTCTCTCTCTCTCTC
>LOJH01013766.1:4674-24604 GCA_001685095.1 Ellobius talpinus
CTCTCTCTCTCTCTCTCTCTCTCTCTCCTCTCTCTCTCTCTCTCTCTCTCTCTCCTCTCACTCAATAGACCTAGGTTAAGCCTCACTTAAGATCACTGAGATCTGAGTTCTGCCCTCTGCATGTACTCACTCAGTGGCTACTGGGGTGGAACAGAAGGAACAAGGTCTTTCTCCATCACTGCCTCGCTTTTTCTTTCCTCTACTGAGCTGGCCAAATAGGGAACTTGTTTGAGATGAAACTGATATGGAGTTGGGGGTGGGCACCCTTTATTGACCTGTTGATTTGAGGTAAGATGGATGTTGAGAGAATGAGGCTCAAGGTAGCCTCTCTCTCTCTCTCACACACACACACAACTCACGCTTACAGTGCGGGGTGCCTGGTCCTGTTGGACCGCATGGTCCCAGTGCTCAGCATCCTGCGGTGGCGGCCATCATCAACGCACCCGTTCCTGCACCAGCCCTGCACCGTCCCCAGGTGAGGACATCTGCCTCGGGCTACACACGGAAGAGGCACTATGTGCTACGCAGGCCTGCCCAGGTACTGGGTGCATCTGACTGAAGTTGGGGAAGGTTTGGGAGCCATTAAGCCTCAACAGGTAGATCTTGACACTTTCAACCTCATCCTAACCCACAACCCACAGAAGGCTGGTCACTGTGGTCTGAATGGGGTGTCTGTACTGAGGATGGGGCCCAGAGCAGGAGCCGGAGCTGTGAGGAGCTTGTCCCAGGGCCAGGTGCCTGTGACGGCAACAGCAGCCAGAGCCGGCCTTGTCCCTACAGTGAGATTCCTGGTAGGTTCTTTTGCTAGTATTTTGACATCATCTTTCCCTTGGTCCCCATCTCACACACACTCCCATTCCTGCTATGTCCCCTTCTGAAACGCCAACCCTGGATTGGAGTACAGGATGAAGCATCAGGAATGATACGCTTGTCTCATGCTTGGGGCTCTCCTACTACACACTAATTAAATGGTCTACCCTTTGGGGGATGGGGAGGGTCTACAGAGAAACCAGAGAGAGTGAAGGCCCTAAAGCCATTAACCCACAGATTCTCTTAGGGGACACCAGCCCAGGAGGGACTCCTCCCTCTTCACTCTCTTCCAACCTTCTCCATTTGTCTCCCTGCAGTCATCCTGCCTGCTTCCAGTGTGGAGGAGACCACCGGCTGTGGAGGTAAAAAAGCCACTCATGAAGTCATTGCCCTCCATCCTTGTTACTATGTTACTCATCCTTGGTACTATGTTACTCATCCTTGGTACTATGTTACTCATCCTTGGTACTATGTTACTCCTCATCCTTGGTACTATGTTACTCATGTCATAGCCCCTCATCCACCACTTCAGTCTGCATTCTTCCCAGTTCTACTGCAGACAGCTAAGCCTGGGGGGGAATCCCCACCTGACTTCAAGGTTGTGTACAGGGCCCCCTCCCAGGCCTCCCACCTAGGAGGTCATCATCAGCCTGCATTCAAATCCTTCTGCTGACACTTCTGACTCACCTGCAGGCTCTCCTGGGAGTGAAGGCCCTGTGACAGCCTCCCTAACCTCTCTCTTTGGTTCTGGCCCCAAAGCCCTTTCCCTTTCCCACACTTTGGAGCCTCTTGATGCCCTGTCTGTTCCCAGGAAGACAATCAGAAGGCCTCCTCCTCCACAGCGGCCCTTTCCTTACCGCCCATCTCTCCTCCCTCCAGGGTTCAGTCTCATCCACCTGGTAGCCACTGGTGTATCCTGCTTCCTGGGCTCTGGGCTCTTGACCTTGGCAGTGTACCTGTCTTGCCAGCACTGCCAGCGCCAATCTCAGGAGTCCACACTTGTCCATCCTGCCACCCCTAACCACTTGCACTACAAGGGTGGGGGCACCCCCAAGAATGAGAAGTACACCCTCATGGAATTCAAGGTAAGAACCTGTATGTGGAGCAAAGAGCAGGGTGAACAGGACTGCGGTCCTGGCTCTATGCTGGGCATCAGCGGATGGGGGAGAAGTGGTCCTGTGGAGGAGCCCTGTATCAACAGACTTTCCCTTAATGGCTGGCTTCCAGACTCCTTGCCCCGGGCTGGCCCCTTCCTTATCTCTTCTCTCCTTTCTCTGGTTCATTCTCCTCCCTGTAGACACTGAACAAGAATAACTTGATCCCCGACGACAGAGCCAGTTTCTACCCTCTGCAGCAGAGCAATGTGTATACGACTACCTACTACCCCAGCCCACTGAACAAGCCCAGCTTCCGGCCTGAGGCATCACCTGGACAGCGCTGTTTCCCCAACAGCTGATCCCACCCTCCTGGACTCGGGCTCCTAGCCTTCCCAGGGCATAGAACAGTGGAACGGGACAGTAGAGCCATTTTGGTTTTCCCTCTTCCCTGGGCTGAGAACTTGCTTGCCTGGCCTGTGGGGGTCCCATCCGGCTTCAGAATGCTCTGCCTGTCATTAACCATGGGAGAGAGGGCTGGCCTCAGACCAGCACGTGGTTGCGGATCCAGTTTGGCCCAGGTTTCATCGTCTCCTGTGACCCACCACCACTTTTCCCTGCCATGTCTGACCTGTGAACCTCCTGGGCATGTGAGGAAATTTGAGAGTAGAGATGGCAGGAGAGTTGGCTCTTAGGTTTGAGTTGGAAATGACTTCCAATGGCCGTGACCAAGTCCTCCCCTTTTGAATGACCCTCCAAAATGCCTGAGCTGCAACCAGCTTGTCAGTGAAAGGAATTCATCAACTGTCTCAGCAACTTTAGATCTCAGCCCAAGACTGGACCACTCTGATGCTGCTTCTAAGTGTCACAGGGGATCAGTGCTCTGTCAGTCTGTATCTTGACCAGGGGCATACCTCTGGTTAGGGGCAGTGAGGACTGAGACTGGAGGCTGGACTGTGCTGAGAGACCCTTTAATGTGACTTGGTACAGGCCTTAATCTTGCCTTCAGAATGCACACAAGGTGGCCCAGAAGGAAGGAAGACTCAAGACCAGAGGAGGCAGAGTCTGGCCTTCATGCCTATGGAGACCGTTGCTGCTCAAGAGTCGTTGGCTGAGAACTGCTTGGGAGTCTCTGCTGGCCCCTCATGTATTCAGGAACACACACACACACAGACACACACACACACACACACACACACACACACCATCTGCTACAGCAACAAAAAGGATGTTAAGCTGTGGCATTATTAATTAAAGATGATATCCAGTCTCCAAACGGAGCTGTCTTTGTGCATATGTGTGTGGGCCTCTTGGCATGATGTAGTCCATCAAGGGAATGCTCGAGGTAACAGATGGTTTCTCAAGATGGAGGAAACGACTGGAGTGGAGTTTGACTTTAATAGAGGCCATCTTTCTGTGTGGGGGTTTATGTGCACACACATACTCTTCTTTCAGAAAAGAAGCGGGGTGTAAATAGTTCACCAGTGAGGTCACTAGGTTCAGCAAAGGCGACAGCACAGAGCGGTGTGGACCTGCCCTGAGCAGCTCCTTCATGGGGATGGGAAATCCAGCAGGAGGTCAACGATGAGGATGATTCATGAGATATGTTCGAAGCTGAGTTTAACAAAACCAAATTGAGAAATGATGCCTGTGAGGTGGGAAGCCTAATGGGGTTTGTGTTGGATTAAATAAAAATCACCTCAGAGCTTCAGCCTCCAAATCAATGTGTCCACTGTGGATGCGATTGATGGACACGTTAAATTTAGAGAACAATTTCCTAACTTAATTGTATAGATCAGTTCTCATAAGGTTCTCAGGAAAATGGAGGGTAGATAGGATAGGAAGCTTGAACACTCTGTGGTAGAGGGGTAGAGGGTCTTAGGGAACAAAGGAAGAAATACCTGAAGCTTGAATGTGTCTGGAGGAAAGGAGAGGTGGAACCTTCCTGAGATTCTGAAGGTCACATGAGACAGCTCAAATGGCAATGTTCCTGGGCCAAGGGGAATTAGAGAATTTATGGCTTTTGTACCCCTGTCTGGTTCTTGTCAGGCCCTGAGCTTCGATCCTGTGGAGGCTTGTGGGGGCATTTAGATCCTGGAGTTTCAATTGCCTTGAACCTGGTAGTACTAATTAATTAATGAAAACTGAAGTGTCCCCAGGCCAGTGTGTCTGCCTCACCAGTGTCACTCAGGTGTGACCAAGTGAGGGACAGCTCTATGGGTAGTGGTTAAGGAGACCTGCCAGATAAAGTGCGCCTCTGTTGATTGGAATGATGTCCCTGGGAAGGTACACCCTCGGGTACTGCAGCACACACACCTGGATTCTCTTAATAGAGCATGGTTTTGGAGGCTAAACTCAGGATGCACGGAAGGCACCACGCTGCATGCATGCAGAGGAGCTGGCATGCTTGGCAAAGACTGTTTAGTGAATACCCCCAGCTCGGAGCAAAGGGCCCTAAAAGTCACCCTCTCACGTGCTCTGACGAGGAGGTGTTCTCTGGCAGGTGTCAGGAGGCTGAAGCATCAAAGGAAAGTGGGCTTTCTCCACCCAGCTCGCTCAGTGAGACTGAGGAAGAGGCAGGGGCAGGTGCTTCCAGCCTTCTTGGGCCCTTTTATGTTTCACTCTGTGTGTAAGCCCACTGTCTTAAAGCCAGACATATTCATTGCAGAAAATTTAGAGGCTATGGGAAACAACAAAAAATAAATATTTTTTACAATGATTATACTAAAAACCAAGACAGGGATCTAAACATTTTAACGTTATGTGAATACAGTTCTTCCCCTCACTCAGAATCAGCCCCCAAAGCAAAGGGAATAAAAACCAAAAGCTCTGGCACCATTTTCAATAAAACTAGGATGTAGTTCTAATCCCAACTCATAATACAGTCTTCTGTCTGTATTCTTGGGGAGCTGGTTCCAAGGCACTGCTCCCTGTGGATGCCCAAACCTGCGGATGCTCATGGTCCCTCATGCAAAATGGAATGACATTTGCGTGTAGGCAGGGCACACCCTCCTGAACCTTCTCTGGATTATTTCTGATACCTAATGTGATGTGACTGGATTATGAATCACTGTTCCATGTTGCTGAGGGAATAATGATGAGAAGAAAAGTTGGGGTGAGTGCATTTTGGATGTGATCTTTTTCCCCAAACATCTTCCACCTGTGCTTGGCTAATGGCTATGCTATGTGGATAGGGAAGCTATAGAGGGGGTCCTGTCTGTCTACAGTGACAGAAAGCAGGGGGAGTAACAATGGTCACCTGGGGGAGTGAGAACGGGGTGGGCTTGACATCCAAAAGATTTCAGAAAAGATTCAGAAATGGGGGAAGGGTGAGAAAAAAACTACAAAGGGGGTGCTATGAATCAAATCAACGTGCAAACGTCAGCTAGATCCTTGGGTTTTTATTTATGTTGCATGGTTAAAAACTTTTTTTAAATAAAAGGCAGGTACAGAAAAGCCAGGCAAAGCAACAGTATAGCTTAGTAATGGGTCAAGATCTTTACAACAAGGACTCAGGTCAAGAAGCAAACTAATGGCAGCTGTCCCAGGACCCCTTTTCTTTCATCCTCCTGCCTCACACAATGGGACAGTTATCAGACCCAGGAAAATGGTAAGAGCACAGGTAAAAAAAAATGCAGCTGCTGCCCACCATGTGGCTAGACCAGAGCCTCCCCCTGTGATGGTGGCCATGGAGACACAATGTGGGCTCACTTATGCCTTTGTCATGGAGCTATTGCAATTTTTTTCTATTACAACGTTTTGGTCATAGGAGAGGCGGTATCAAAGGGACAAGTCCCTGAGCTCCTAATGCTAACTGAACATAGGGATGAATGTTAGAAGAGAAAGAAATGAAAACCCCTTTTATTTTCCCCACCATTACTGTGGTATGTGTTCCTTAAAGAAGATTTGAGGTCAGAAATACCCACCTGCTCCTAGCCACAGCATATTGCATTTAAGATGGGCCTTCACTCTGTGCTGTGCTGTTTGAACCTTGTACTTCCAAGATCATGAGCCTTTGTTTTGAAGTTAAAAGGAAGGAAGGTAATTTGAGAAGGAGATAGGATTAGCTCAGTTGATAGAGTGCATGCCTTGTATCCATGAGGCCTTGGGTTTGACTCCCCAGAACAGTGAAATAAACAGTAATCCATTGGGGCTGGGGGTGTTGCTCGGTTGGTGGAATGCTTTTGCCAAGGGTGCACAGAGACCTGGGCTCAATACCAACACAGAATAAACTGGGCCTGGTAGCACACGCCTGTAACTCCAACCTCTGAAAGATGGAAACGGAAGAATTCTGATGATACAGTGAATTTGAAGCCAGCCTGAGATAAAAGGGACTCTGTCTCAAAAAGGAAAAGTAATTTTGGAATACGAAAAATTAATAAAATACTAATATCCTAAAGAGACAATCATCAATATCTTAATATGTCTTTTCTACATGTTTCTCTGTGGTTCTATGTGTGTTTGGTGGCATTTTAGGCATACTAAGTGTGTGAGTTTTATTCTGATTTTTAATGCATAACATTATGTCATAATTTTCTTATATTGTTAGAAATTCTTCTGCAAGCCTCAGGGTCCCTTGCAGTCCCTGTCCTGGCAGTGGGTAGGGAGAGGAGAGAGGGCTTTGCTTGCAGAGTCCCACGGGTGTTAAGATTCCCCCATTCTATCACTTCAATTAGAGGCAAATGCAATTTTTACACATTTCATTATACCACAATATACTTTCAAGTGTTTGCATAACAGTTGAAAAATTGGAAACATTCTATCACATGAATTTCATTTTCATTACCTAAATTTGCTCTCCCCTACTATATAAATTTATCATTTATTATATAAATAATTTATCATAATTTGCATTAGCCACTCTTATTTGTTTCACATTTTCCTTTAGCAAAGATTGCTATTCTAGGTCTCCTTGTGCATTTTTCTTACATGCCCCTAGGATACATTTCCAGAAGTGGAGGCAGGTAGGGAATGAGCTTGTCATGCGGCTTTCTGCTTTAGTCATGGTCAAGGGGCAAGAAAGTGCTGGTCAGAGTGTAACTGGTAGTCAGCCCTTGAAGAAGATGTTGGTCACAGAAGTAGCTGTGTTGCTCAAGGCTGTAGACCTGGACAATCAAACACATTGGGCCCATTGTCCTCGTACTGGAACCTGGGAAAATGTTGTCGTCTCCTTTAAAAAAATATTTATTTTATGTGTGTGGTGTTTTGATTACATATATATGTCTGTATACCACATATGTGCCTGGTGTCTGTGGCGGTCAGAGGAGGATATCAAATCCATTGGAACAGGGTTACATATGGTTCTGAGCCACTATTTGGATGTTGGGTACAGAACCTTGGTCTTCTGCAAGAGGAACAAGTGCTCTTTACTGCTGAGCCATCTTCCCAACCCCAAAATCTGTTGCGAGATATTTGATTGCACTGTCTAAAGATATATCACTGTTATTGATTTAATAAAAAGCTAAACAGTCAGTTTCTAGGTGGGGGATATAGCCAGGACTTCTGGCCAGAGAGAGCTCTGGGAAGAGAAAAGGGGAGTCACCAGCTGGACACAAAGGGAGCAAGACATGCAGGAGGAGCAGTAAAAGCCACGAGCTATGTGGCAGCATGTAGATGAATAGGAATGGGTTAATTTAAATTATAAGAGCTAGTTAGAAACAAGCCTAAGCTATAGGCTGAGCTTTCATAATTAATAATAAGTCTCCGTGTCATTTTTTTGTGAGCTGGAAGCAGAAAGAAAAAGCCTGCTACAAAAATCTCTCTCTCTGTCTGTCTGTCTGTCTGTCTCTGTCTGTCTGTCTCTCTGTCTCTGTCTGTCTCTCTGTCTCTGTCTTTCTGTTTGTCTCTGTCTCTCTGTCTCTGTCTCTGTCTCTCTCTCTCACACACACATTTACCTATTTACTGTGTGTATTTGGGGAGTACCTGCCATGTGGGAGCCAGAGAATAACTTTGCAGAGTCAATGCAGTCCTTCCACCTTATGGGGGTTCTGGGAACTGAACTCAGATCTCTGGGATTTTACTTCCTGAGCTGTCTCATTGGTCCTAAAAATGCCTTCTTGAGCCAACTAAATAGCTATTGTCTCTCCAAACTGCAGCTCTCTGAGAGGGGAGATCTAGGTGAAAAGATACGCCTCGTGAACAGTACCAGTCAGCCAGTACAGATGTGCTCTCTGCCTTGACCATCAGCACGACTGGGTCCAGGAGTGCCTAGAAGCCTAGACAGACCTCTGCTTGTGCCTGTGATGGCATAGTCAGAGACAATTAGATCATGGGGACAATGACACAATGTATTAATTGTTTGATAGATTTACAATACAATGGCTGTGGTGGTGTGAATAGGTATAGCCCTCATAGACTCATGTGTTTGAATGCTAGGACATAGGGAGTGGCACTCTTAGGAGGTGTGGCCTTGTTGGAGGAAGTGTGTCACTGTGGGGGTGTAATTTGAGGTCATATATGCTCAAGCTATGCTCAGTGTTACAGACTCCTTTGGTTGCCTGTTGATCAAGATGTAGAACTCTCAGCTCCTTCTCCAGCATCATGTCTTCCTGCATACCGCCATGCCCCACCATGATCATAATGGACTAAATCTCTGAACTGTAAGCCAGCACCAATTATATGTTTTCCAAATGAGTTTGCCATGGTCATGGTGTCTCTTCACAGCAACAGAAACCCTAAGACAATGGTTATTTGGAAAGGTGAAAGCTTGTTGGAGGCAGTACGGCACTGAGGATGTGTCTCTGGGTGGTGTATCATAGCCTGGCCTCTTCCTATATGCCCCCCACTTCTGGTCTACTGTGAAGAAGGTCTTCCACAATATGCTGTTGTCACAATGTTCTGCCTAGTGCACAAGGCCAAGGGGTCGTGTACTGAACCTCCTCGAACTGTGAGCCAAACTAAACCACTCTTCTGTTAGGTAGTTGGTATAAGATGTTTGGTCATAGCCATTAACAGGAGCTCTAGCACACTCACTGTGGTCCCAAGAATTGGCGCTCCTGAGTCCTAGTGTAATTCTGAGGAAATGTAAGAGCAACCAGATCATTGCTTTCTGTCCCTGGCCCTCCTCACAGGACTCTGTCTCTTCTGCCCTAGGCTGGCTCTTCTGCCCATGCCTCTAGCTTCACAGCTACGTTACCTCTGAAGATGCACTGCAGAGCTGCCCCACAGTGGGCCCTCCAGCAAAACCTTTCTCCTTGTTGCAAGCTTCCAAATGAGTTACTGTCAGTTCTCAGAGGATGCACGTCAGTGTCTGACTGTGATGACTGAATGGGACTGCCTTCTGAAATTGACTAGAAAAGTCATCTGTGACCAGAGGTACTTCCAAATACCACCAAAGGGATCTGGTTTCTCTAGGTGTGGATCCCAGTGTCCAAGACAGGCAGGACACAAAGTATCCCATAATTGGGTCATTGCTGACCAACTTCTCCCAGTACTAAACATTCTAGAACACAAGAATCCACTTTCCCACTGGGTAACTCCCCCTGAGGAGACTCCAGGGCTGTAGGGTTCCCAGGAGCTGCCTGTGACTTGTATTATCAGGTAGGATCTAAACCTTGCTGGGCAGCCTGCAGCCTTGAACACTGCTTTCCTTGAACAACTTTGGTTCCACTCACATTATTTTAATAATCTCCTAAGTGATCATGGCAGATATTGAAAAGAGATAGACTACTGGGATTTTAAAAATACCAGACAGTGAGCTGGAGAGATGGCTCAGTGGTTAAGAGCATTTACTATGCTTACAGAGGACAAGAGTTCAATGTCCAGCCACATGATGGCTGTCAACTGCTTGTTACTCCAGTTCCTGGGGTTCTGCTGTCGTCTTCTGGCCTCTGTGGGCATGGCATGCACATGATATATAGAAACTCATGTAACCCCCCCAAACACACACACACACACAGAAACAATAAATAAATAAATAAATAAATAAATCTTAAGCCTAGTCACAGTGGCATACACCTTTAATCCTACTACTTGGGGGAAGGCAGAGGTTGGCAGATCCCTGTGAATTCAATACTGGTTTGTCTTTATCGCCAGTTTCTGGCCAACCAGGGCTGCATAGTGAGACCCTGTGGGGGGAGGGGGCAATCAAACAGGGGATAGGCTAAGGTGGCTCAGCAGGTGAAGACACTTGTTGCCAAGGCTGACCCCTTGAGTTCAATCCCCGGGACCCACATGGTAGAAGGAGAGAACTGACGTCCATAGACTGCCCTCTGACGTCTATTACGTGTGCCATGGCAAATTCACGAGTGCAGGGGCACAGTTGTGCACACAGTAAGCAACTGTAATCTTTTTCAAACAAAATTGAACAATATGAAAGAATGTACAGCTGGACATTGTGATATACACCTATGATCCTAACATTCAAGAGACAAAACCAGGAGGATCATTGCAAATATGAGGCCAGCACAGTCTATGTGGTGAGTTCTAGGCAGCCAGGGCTACATCATGAGATTTTGTCTCCCTAAACAACAAATAAAACAACACAAAAACCCAAAACAGTATACAGTGAAAGTAATTCTTTTAAAACTCATTTTAACTAATAACATGAGATGGTATAGTTATAAATATTACATAATGCTTTTATAACACTGTGACATAATCTAGAACCTCCTGGGAAGTGGATGAGTCTCTAGCAAACTTGTGGGGAATTTATTTTGATTGCTCTAAGGTGGCAAGACCCGCCCACTGTGGGCGGCACCATTCCCTGTCGGGGATCCTGGGCTGTGTAAGTGGAGAAATGGAACTGGGCAGTCGCTGCATTCAGCCCTCCTGCTCCTGGTTAGGGATGAGATGTGACCAGTTGCTCTCAGATACTGCCTTGACTTCCCAGTCATGTTGGACCCTCTATCTGTGAATTCAAATCAACCCTTCCTCTATGGTGCATTGCTTTTGTCTGAGTGTTTGTCACAGTAAAAGAAAAAGAAAACAAGACACTCCTTAAACAAGCCATTTCTTTATGAAATAAACATTCCAAATCTTTTAGCTTTTTAATTTCCATTATATAATATTTTACCATTATACATGTCTCCCAGTCTTAATTCTTAGGCTCCAGGGTTCTCATCCCTGAGGAAGCTGGGATTATCGAGATACATAAATGCTTAGGTTCATGTACGAAGATGCTTCCCCATTTATGATAGACAGTGTGCCTATAAACCTAAGGTAGCCTGAACATATAAGTCAAAATGCAGCTAAGATGCCTGACACACCAAACATCACAGCTTACCTTGGCCTATGTCAAACATGCTTGGAACAGCCACATTAGCCTATATTTGGGCAAAAATCAACTAACACAAAACGTGCTTTCTAATGAAGCACTGAACATAGCGCATGGCTGTGTAGCAGCTCACTGACGCTGTCCAGTATTTTGAGAGTATGATACCATATACTGCCAGAAAGGGAAAATAGCAAAATTAAAATTATGAAGTGTGGTTTTAACTCCTTTCTTATTGATTCCATACAATCTGAAAAGCAGAAAGCAGACGCCATAAATGGGAGACTGCATTTACGCATGAGCTTATACAAGACGCCCTGGGAGTCCGGCCCCAGATCTGCAAACTGCCCTTTGACTTCAGCACTTGGAGCTGAGCTTGATCGACAGTTGTGGCTGAAGGAGGTCATCGCTGAGTCTAACCGGCACGTCTACAGTAGCGACACGCACAAGGCTTGCCTTTGCGTTTATTAATAGAAAACACTGTAAATGTTTAGCCAGATCTCCAGTGAAGATCTCTCTCCTACTTCCCAGGTGAACACTATTAGTCAGTTAAGCTACATGTGTGCACTTAGGATTGCAAGATGAAAATGCCATGATAATTAATGCTGATTACAAAAGCAATTAATTTATGTTAAAAAGCAACTCCGCACTTGGAAATAGCAAGTGAACTGGGTAGAATACTGAGAGTTTAAAAGAATTTTAGTCAGATAAATTCAGGAAGAACACTATTATAATCTTCCCAAGCCAATATATGTTGAGTAGTTTTCAATGATCTAAGGTCGACTAATACAGATTTGATGAAATCATGAGTCTAATATTTGTCAACTGGCTTGATGGCTGTCTCACATTCATTACATCAAATAAAATTACTTTTAAGAATTATGTTAATTTTGCCTATTTAATCCCATTTAGGTTATGAATCTTTCAAAAATAAATTGTATTTGGGAATTCATCTTACAAAAATTTAATTTAAAAAATAATGTCAGTTTTTCTACTTTGACACTTCATAAGCAGAGAAAAATACTAATATGTCTAATATTCGTAACTAAATCACCTTTGATCCAGAATATTAAGGAATATACAGAGACATGAGGAAAAGGAAACGATATTGCACAATGTAATAATACGCAAAAAGCAAAAGGCTTTCGAGCTGGCGCCGTGCTTACCTAACCTGCAATAAGCCCTGCAGTCAAGCCTCAGAATAGAGGAAATCAGAAGGTGATGGCTCATGTCTGTCATCCCAGTACTGAGGAGGTGGAGGCAGGAGGATCAGAACTTTGAGGTCATCTTTGGCTACAGAGCAAGGTTAAGGCCAGTCTGGGCTACATGAGACTGTAGTTTTCACTACTGTTTCCAGGGACATCTGTCTCTGAAGATGCAGCTGTACTGAAGTGACCGCTGGAGCCACCCGCCAACTGAGAGCCCTGAGCCATTGCTGTTGCTACACAGTAATGACCAGATAAAAAGCTGACCCTTGCAGATCTTAACACAAAGTTGTAAGGAGAATTTCTTAGTTCAGAAGGAAATTTAGGATTCATTCTTACATCCCAGAAAGCTTCATTCTGAGATGGTGCATTTGGCTTCAGCCCCAACTGGAACCCCTGGCTGGTTTTTAACATTTGTCCAGGTGTGTGTTCTGAGCCACATGCTCGTATCCATCTGTGAAGCTGCTTGGAGCTTTTCCCATACTGAGCCATCCTCAGGATCTGTTTGTCTCTTCCATGACAACTGGCCTACTGCTTATTTAACCAAACCCCCAACGGAAGACATCAGCTGTCTTCAAACTTTTGTTACAGGCATCGAGGTAAAGGCTATGACGGCAGGATGAATTCTGAACTAGACAACTGCTCGGAGTGTATGAACTTTAAGTTTTGGTAGGCTTGCCCACTTCATGGTTCTTGTTTTGTTCAGCTTACTTTGATGTCATGGCATGTCTTGTAGTCTATTCCTACCTGTTCCTCTTGAAATAAATTTATATTTGTGTGTGTATTCTCTCTCTCTCTCTCTCTCTCTCTCTCTCTCTCTCTCTCTTCTCTCATCTCTGATTCACCAGGTACCTACTCTCCTAGTTAAAGTCCCCTGAAGGACCTCACCACATCTCTGATCCCAATCAAATCTTGTTTTGGTGCCCTACATTTCTTGGGTCTCTGGGTTTTTTTTTTTGTTTTTTGTTTTTAGTACTGATTAGATAGCCAGAGTCCAGCTAAGGCGTGACTGACTGACAAGGTTTTATTTACTAAAGGCTTCAAGAGCCTGTCCTGAGGAGGTAAGTAGTGGAGTAGTCTTGCAGAATGTAGTGTGGCAGGTGAACCCACATTCTGGACAGGATTCCCAGAGCCCTGGCATGGAAGCTGCCTGGGTTACTACAACACTTCCCAATCTCAGTCCACAGTTCTCCCCATTCCTGCCTACCTCCCCTGACCCTGAACTGCCAGCACTGTTGGCCTGGGCAAGGAGTTGAGTCCCTTTCCCCAGCTTAATCATCAATTTGTCTGTAGAAAATCTCTTTACTTCCTAGAGCTTCACGTTAACGTCCGTCTGGGAACATGGTCCCAAAATGGTTAGGGAAAAGCTGTACTTCCTCTTGATCTATGGGAGGGCCTTGAGACAAGAAGCAGGGGGAGAACCAGACTGTGGTTAGCCTGGAAAATGAGTCTCACATACCCATAACGGCCGCCATCCTGTCATGGCTGTCATTGCCTCTGCTCAGTTTCAGCACCACCACTCACCAAGTCCTCTTCTGTCTCAGTCACTTTTCTACTGCTACGATAAAAACCATACCCAAGGGAGCTTGTAAAAAGAAAGCATTCAGTTTGGCTTACTGATTCAGAGAGCTGGAGTCCATGAAGGAATAGGCGAGATCTCACATTCCCATCAACAACCACTAGGCAGAAAGCACTGGGAATAGCAAACTTTTGAAACCTCATAGCCCATTCCCAGTGACACGCCTCCTTCAACAAGGCCACACCTCCTAGTCCTTCCCAAGCAATCCTATCAACTTGGGACCAGGTCTTCAAATATACAAGCCTGTGAGGGCCATTCACATTTAAATCATCAGTTAAAAAAGAAGGAAGAAATCTACCCAGGTACACTGAAGAACTCCCTTCCAAAGCCTAGGCTGAAGAATGGAGAGAAAGTGGGGGTGGGGGAGTGAGGGGTGGGGAGGTGGAGGAGCAGGGGTAGAAGAAGAACCTGCACACCTCCAGCCCATGTGCCAGTCTTCATTCACCTTCATAAAGATGGCTGACATGGTTCTGATCCCTGCAGCCCCAGGAGCATACTGTCTCAAGGATATCTACCCAACCCTACAGCTCAGAATTCACTCTCTGGTCCCTTCTTCCTCCACCCAAATAGCTGCTCAGGAGAATCTTTAACCTAAACAGGTAAAACTGGCTATGCTTAGGATTCTAACCTTTGCATTCCCCTTCAGAGGACAGAGGAAGCTGGCACTCCTGCTTGCCTGGCCCCATTTGGAAGGAAGCAGTCCCTGGGGCAGAGGCAGAGCCACTTCCCTGAGCATCTCACCTCCCTGCTCAGAAGTGACTTTCAGTTTCCAGGCAGCATCACACCAACTCCTCTTCAGTCCTCCATGGGAACACAGTAGAGTTGAGCAATGGGTGTCTCTTTATTATTGTTATTTTACCCACACATTTTCTGAAATGACTGAAAAAGATTCAGTCACACTCGCTACGGTTTCTCAGTTGACATGTAGATTTTGAAATCACAGTTTAAACAATTTCTGGGGCATTGTAAACACTGACATTTTAAAAGCAAAACTATTCTTTTAAATGTAGCCAACAGAATCTTAAAAAACACAGCATTAAGGAATCACTGTAAGAATTATCAACAACTGCGAGTTTACAGCGCTCCTTCTTTCCCAGCTAATATATCATACTTCTTCTCCCATACAATTTTACATAAAATAATATGTTTTTAAGCTTAAATATCTTGTATAACATTTTCTGCCATAGAATATATATATATGAATTATAATGTAAAATTTAAAAATTTCCCATGGCTGTAAGATTTAAATTAAAAATTTGTGATTACTGATAACAAACATTGTAGGGGCATTTGAGCTTGTTAACTAAAAAGGCAAATTTTAGAGAGTAGGTATTTAAGTTGATGAGGTGAGGAGAGAGAGAGGGAAAATATCATTGAAACGCTCAAACACCTTTAGGTTCAGGATTTAAAACAGACCCTGGTAACTGTTGCTAACTGAACAGAAGGATTTGCAGTGCTGTTGGTAAGAGCATTGACATTGAAGTCTGAGTCAGAGGTCTGTTTTTTAATAGAGAAGTTGGCAATGAAAATGAGACTAGGGACTGAGTTCAGTGGTGGAGTGCTTGCACCACGTGTGTGAAGACCTGGGTTCATCCCTCAGCACTCCAAAACAAACAACCCAAAGAATGAAAAGACAAGTTCAAGTAAAAGCATATATAGTGTTCAACCACTTGGCAGAAGTTCATAAAAATGAGGAAACTAGAAAAAACATAGACGAGGAAGAGGAAGAAGAGGGAAGAAGAAAGCAAAATCTTTAAAACCTTGGGTTAGGCAAAGACCTAATATGATCACCAAAGTGCAATTCAATATTGATAAATAGATGTAAACAAGGTTACTGCTTTTAAAAGACATACTGTTGGTAAACAAGATAGTCCGGCTGCTATGGAGCACTTACTACATGAGCCTGAGGATCCCGAAACCTTGGTCAAGGTGGATGAGTAGACCCTGCTCCACAAGCTGTCCTCTGACCTCCTTATGTGTGCACAAGTGCCTGCACACATCCATGTGCACTTTAAAAAAGATTCTGAAAATAGAAAACAAAAGGTAATCCATGGGCTAGAAGAAAATAACGGCAAATCCATACTAAATAACCATTAATGTCTAAGGGGAGCTGGAGAGATGACTCAGTGGTTAAGAGCACTGGCTGCTCTTCTAGAGGTCTTGAGTTCAATTCCCAGCAACCACATGGTGACTCACACCATCTATAGTGAGATCTGATGGCCTCTTCTGGCAAGAAGGCATCCATGCAGTCAGAACACTGTATACAAAATAAACAAATCTAAAAAAAAATCTAACAACAACAAGATCTAAATTGAAAACAAGGAACATAATAAAACACAAGGAGAAGATCTGAAGAGACCTATTTTAATTAAAAAATCTTTTTACAGTGTTTTAATCCGATTCTTTCCCTTACCCCAGCTCCACCTGTTTCTCTCCACCTCCCTAACCATCCAAAACTTCATGTTCTCTCTCTCAAAAGAGACACAGCCTCCCCAAATGAAAATCAAAGCAAATAAAAGACGGTAACAACAACAAAAACCAGTAATGCAAAAACAAAACAAAACAAAAACGGAAACCAAAAACTTAAACCAAGACGAAAGACAAGCCCTTTCTCTGAGGAGATTGGAGGACAGTGAGTAACCTGCGAAGAGACGGTCGTTGCTCATGAAGAAGTGAGCCGATACAAGATGCTGCAACTTCCTGTCAACATGGCTAAGAGGCAAAGGCCTGGGCTGAGTGTGGAGTGGATCCCCAACGCTGCAGAAACAAAAATAAACTCCTCATGATGAGCATAGTGAGGATGGAGATGTGACTCTCTCACATCACTGGTGAAAATGACATTATTATGGGGTCTTAAGGCAAAAGTCTCAGCTCCAGGGCTCCCAAAGGATTAGGTTCTTCCAACTGTCCTAAGATACCAATCCAAAGAGACCCAGCCAAGCCAAATGATACATAGTGGAGAAGACAGAAAAGAAGCTTTTATCTGTACAGCTGTGTGGAAAGACAAGGACACCAGCATCTCCAGCTGTGCCTGGAGGGACTTGGGGCTCAAAGATTAAACAGAATAAGAGGGAGGGTAGAACCAAGAGTGTGCACAGGCAAGCAGTCTTGGTCAAACTGTGGTCTAACTGGTTGTTACCTTTAGTCTGGCTTTGTGAGGTGGCTCCTCAGTCATCATTGCTTATAGCAGACAATCTGGTTTCCACCGTGAAATGATTCCTCCAGTCTCTGTTGGTATCATTGGGTGTTCAATCCGCTATGGAAGGTAGGCTCAGCATGGGTCGGTCACTGTTTTTGAAGGTTCTGGGCTATTTCTAGCACTGCTCCTAGGGTCTGGAACAGGCTATTGCAAAAGTTGACAGTTGACAATGTTGATTATAACATCCCTGTAAATCTTTAAATCATCCTGGCTCTTCCCTTGGCATCTTCAACCCTTGAGGGAGAGAGGAGAGCCTAGGCAGATATAGGGCTCATCAGCCTTGTGTAATCCATTTGCTGACACACTTCTTAGGTGACCAACTTGCCTACTGCGCATAGCCAAGCAGGAATCCAACACAGGGTAGGGTAATTAAGGGACAAACACAAAGTGAAGGCAAAGATGACAAGTTTTATTGTTTTTAATTCCCCACTGGGCATCTCTGAGCCCAATGAAAAGCAAGCACTTCCAGCAAAGCAACCTGGGAGCCCCCATTACAGGAGGAAGCAACCACCCTGGGAGGCACCATAGCAGTTACTGGACAGATAGCCATTCCACTTATAGGCATTATGGGGAAGGTTTAAATTGATTCCCTTCACTCTGAAGCTTCAATAATTTTAGTGTATGAACTAATTAAACTGCCAATAGACAGATTAGCAGAAGAAAAGCAACAAATATTAACTTGCACACAAGGGCCAGTTGTAAAGCATGAGACTCAGAGGAGGGCTGGGTAGTGAAGCTTACATCTGAGCAAAACAAAGGAGGTAGTGTCCTTTCCCTGTAAAGAGATCTCGGCTCTGCAGATCAGATGGGAAAGGTCGTGTACATATTCTCTGGCTGTTTATAAGCATGGATTCCCTTTTTAGATATACATTTCTCTATAAGGAGACATCTTTTCCGATTTAATGTTGTCTGCAGTTTTTCAGAATGGTCATTTTGATATATGACAAAGAAATATACTTTGGAGGTAGAATATTTTGGGGTCTCACAGCATCTACCCAAGAGGGGAAAAAAGCATAATATGTACACAAATGTTCAAAATGGTTTCATTTGTAAGAGTCAAAAACTATTCATGGGCCAAATATTCATCAGCAGGTGACTGGAAACACAAATTGTGGTACATCCATACATGGTAATAATACAGAAGTCAGCAATAAAAAGGAATGAGCCACCAATACATGCATTATAGATATGAAAACACATTGAATGAAAGAAATCAGACAAAATTAAATACTAATAGTATATATAATAAGATTCCATTTTTATATGATCCCAGAAAAATGGAGCCTACAGTAATAGAAAGTAAATCATGATCACCTGGATCGGAAGGTGGAGACAGAGAGAAGGGATGAAAGGAGGATGGTGAGTATTTCATTATCTCAATGGTGATGATGGTTTCATGAGTATGCATGTATCAAAATTTACTTCATGCCTTAAATATGCAAATTTATAATTATGTACGGTGGCACAGATCTGTAATTCCAGCACTGGGTAGGTGGAAGCAGGTAAACCAGAAGTTCAAGACCACCTCATGCACCTAGTACTTAAGATAAGCTTACATGAGACTCTGTCTTAAAAGCAAAACATACCACAACAGAGCTGTTAAGATATGTGGGCTAGTGTGTAAGAGAATGCTGACGACTACCTCTCCTCCTAGTGCAAGGGTTCTCAACCTGTGGGTTGCGACCCCTTTTGGAATTGAAAGACCCTTTAACAGGGGTCGCATATCAGATATCCTATATGTCAGATACTTGCAATACAATTCATAACAGTCTGTTCCGGTTGAGCATGGTCTGGTCCAGTCTGGTCTGGTTGAGACGAGTTTGGACCAGTCTGGTCCAGTTGAGACAGGTCTGGTCCAGTCTGGTCTGGTCCGGTCTGGTCTGGTCCGGTCTGGTCTGGTCACATCTGGTCTTGTCTGGACTAGTCAATACCAGTCTGGTCCTGTCTGTTCCGGTCGATACTGGTCTGGTCTGGTCAAGATTGGTCTGGTCTAGTAGAATATTGTCAAGAGCAGTCAGCTCCAGTCTAGGCCGGTTTTGTCTGGTTTGTCCGGTCTTGTCCAGTCTGGTCCGGTCTAGCCTGGACCGGTCTGTACTAGTATATTCTTGTCTGGTCCAGTTTGTTCCAGTCTGTTCTGGTTGAAACTGGTCTGGTCCAGTCTGGTCTGGTAGATACCAGTATGGACCAGTCTGGTCTGGTTGACACTGGTCTGGTCCAGTCAGGACTGGTTGAGACTAGTCTGGACCAGTCTGGTCTGGTTGAGACTGGTCTGGTCCAGTCTGTTCTGGTCCGGTCTGGACTGGACTGTTCCGATCGGGTCTGGTCCAATCTGGTCTTGTCAGGACAAGTCAAAACAAGTCTGGTTCTGTCTGTTCTAGTCTATACTGGTCTTGTCCGGTCAAGACTGGTCTGTTCTGGTAGAATCTGGTCAAGAGCAGTCTGCTCTGGTCTAGATTGGTCGGGTCAGGTCTGGTCTGGTCTTGTCCAGTCTGGTCTGGACCAGTGTGGACCAGTATATTCTCGTCTGGTTCAGTGTGGTCTGGTCTGGTCTGTTCCAGTTGATACTGGTCTAGTCCAGACTGGTCTCTACCAGTCTGGTCTGGTCTGGATTGGTTGAGACAAGTCTGGACCAGTCAGGCCTGGTTGAGACTGGTCTATTCCAGTCTGTTCTGGTCCGGTCTGTTCTGGTCCGGTCTGATCTTGTCTGGACCAGTCAATACCAGTCTGGTCCTGTCTGTTCCGGTTGATACTGGTCTGGTCTGGTCAAGACTGGTCTGATCTGGTAGAATCTGGTCAAGAGCAGTCTGCTCCAGTGTAGACCAGTTGGATACA
>LOJH01013767.1:0-14233 GCA_001685095.1 Ellobius talpinus
TAGCTGAACTGGCCTTGAAAGCTACTCTGGTAGAGAGCTCCTCTTCAGGTTTCACTACTAGTGGAGCAGGCACCTCAGTCTCCATGATTGGCAATAGAAAACCAACAGATGGTGCTTCCTTGTCAGATTGTGTGACTGATATTTCCCATCTTGTCAGAAAGAAGAGGAAACCAGAAGAAGAGAGCCCCCGGAAAGATGATGCAAAGAAAGCCAAGCAGGAGCCAGAGCTGAATGCAGGCAGTGGGGATGCTGTCCCCAGTGGACAGGAAGTTTCAGAAAACATGGAGGCTGAGGCTGAGAATCAGGCTAAAAGCCCAGCAGCAACAGAGGGGACAGTGGAGTCCACAGCTACAGTTGAAGGCACTGCATGTTAAGAGGAAACAGAACCTTTCTCCCAAGGGAAAGCGGTTTTGTACATAATGTATTTTTTCACTTATGGGGATTCTTTTTGTATAACTCCAATAAAGTCTGTAGGCAAAAAAAAATTGCTCAGGACCATGCAGCTTCACGATGACAGAATCTGGTTTCAAACACAGATGTGCCTACCCTTGAGCTTATATCCCTCTTAACTGTGACTAATGGAATACTTTTGGCTTGAAGTTTCAAAGGTGTCGTTTTGTCAGGTTGGGGAGAGTGTAGTGTGGAGAGGAGTACAGGAAGAGTAAAGGCAAGGGTGAGATATTTCACTCAAACTGTCCTCCATTCTACATCCCAGTGGAAGTTACTGGGCAAGGTAACTGGAGTAAGGCCTATTTTAATTTTAATCCAGAAGTTTTGCTGGGATAGGAGAAATGTCTAATTTTATTGAATTCCTGGAGCCTATTATTGCCCTAAAATCTCTTTAAAAAATGAATGAATGTATTAGGATATGCCCTTGAGTGCAATTGGTCTTTCTGCAGAAGGGATGAGAGACTTACTGAGCACAAAGGACTCTGTGATAGTCAATCTTCAGTGTCAGCTTGATTGACTTGAGAGCTGCCTAGGATTAGGGAAGAGCATCTCAGGGCTGGTCTGCAAGGGTGCTTCCGGAAGTAGAGAACAAGGGCTCTGACCTCATTAATGTGTTAATCCCTCAATGAATTCACACTATGGTGGTATTATTGGCACTGGGTGAAAGATATGAGTGGGACCTACTTGAAGAAAGTAGGACACTCAGGGCAGAGCCTTGGGGGCTGTATCTTGTCCTCTGTACCCCCTTTTCTGTCTTTATATCATACCCTCCCCCACCATAATAGTTTCATAAAAGTTTCATCACCTTTGAAACTTTTAGCCCAAACATGACTTTCTCTCTTATGGCATTTCCACTAGGAATCTCTTTTAAAGTGGTTAGAAGGGCAACAGAAGCAGTGCTGTGCTTGTGTCACTGAGAACCTGCTGCCTTTGAGCAGCAATTAGTAGATGAATGATCCAAACTCTGGTGGGAGAGGAAGATGGCAGGGAATTAGCAAGCAGCTGGGCCAGGTCATGAAGTATCTTGAATACTATGCTAAGGACACTGGGACTCTATCCAAAGTCTGTGGGGAACCACAGAAGTGTTACATAAACACATGACTGGAGTAGGTGAGGGGTAAGACAAGTTTCTAGAGCCAAGAAGAAAGCTTTCCCCAAGGTCAGACTACAAAATAGTTACACAATGGAAACCAGAAACCCCAGGCTGGCACATACCTTTCAAGTCACCCTGAAGTTTCTTTCTGTTGTTGTTTTTTTTTGCTTCAAAATTTTAAGTAGTTTTTTCTTGAATTTAAGTAGATTTTTTCTCACATAATATATTCTGTTTATAGTTTCCCCTCCCTCTACTCCTCCCAGATCCTCCCCACTTGCCCTGCCATCCATATCCACCCACTTTCTGTCTCTCATCAGAAAATGAACAGGTTTCTGTGGAATAATAATATGATATGATAAGGTATGATAAAATAAAAACAAACACACTGGAATTAGATAAAACAAACAAACAAATGGAAGGAAAAGAGCCCAAGAGAAGGCACAAGAATCAGAGACTCACTTGTTTGCATTCAGAAATCCCCTAAAAACACTAAACTGGAAGCTATAATATATACACAGAGGACCTGGTGCTGACCTGTGCAGGTGCTGTGCGCACTGCCTCAGTCTCTGTGAGCTCATACGAACGTTGCTCACATTGCTTTAGAGGGCCTTGTTTTCTTGTCTCCCCACCACCACCACCCCGGCTTACATTCTGTCTCCTCTTGTTCAGGGCTCCCTGAGATCTGAGGGGAGGGATTTGGTGGGGGCATCCCATTTAGGGCTGAGTGCTCCAAGACACTCTCTGAGTGTCCTAAGATCACCTGTCGACTGTGGATCTCTGTATTTGTTCCCATCCGCTGTGGGAGGAAGCTTCTCTGATGATGGATGAGCAAGACACTGATCTATGAGTACAGCAGAGTATCATTGGGAGTCATTTTATTGCTGTGGGTTTTTTGTTTGTTTGTTTGTTTGTTTAGAACAATAGTATTTAGTTTTTCACTAGGTCCCTGGGCCACCCTAGGTCCCTGATCTATCTAGTCCCAGGTCATGTATGGTAGTATAGGATATGGGTTCCATCTTTTGGAGTCAAATCAAATATTGGTTGGTTATTCCTGCAAACTTTGGGTCACTGTTGCACTAGCATATCTGGCGAGCAGGACAGCTTTATAGATCAAAGCGTTGATGACTAGTTTTGTGTTCATGTTTCTCTTTTGGTTGTGTGCAGAGTACCTTTCTTCAGCAAAGACACTGGGACATGAAGGTGAAGGCTCTATGTGGGCACCAGCTCAGCTTCTCCATGTGCAGTGGGTTACGAAGGTGTTGTCTTCAGCAAGGGGGCTCAGCATCAGTTTGTAGAGAGCAACATGTAGTCTTGACAAGAGCCTGGGTTGTTGGGAGGTTCCCATGGGACCCTTTTGGCCTAGTCTTGGTACTGGAAGATTCATTTGGTGACAAGAGATGTCAAGTTGGAGTTCTGTCTCCCCCATTATCTGGTGATTTCCTTTAGAGTACCTTAACACATGTGTATATTTTAGGAAGCTTCTCCTGTATTCCTAGCCATGAAATGGCTTTTAATTTTTGCTGTCTCTGTGTATTCACTCCCTGAAAACCCTTCCCACTTGATCTTTTCACTCCAGCCCACCCCCACTTATCCTTGACTATTCTATCTCCCTTTTCTAAGGAGACCTATCTATCCTCCTTAGTCCCCAAACCTCCATGGTTCTAAGGACTGTAGCTAATATCCACATATAAATGAATAAATACCATGCTTGTCTTGGATAATTTTTTTCTAGTTCCATCCATTTACCTGCAAATTTCTTGATTTTTTTTTAAACAACTGAGTAATACTCCATTGTGTAAATGTGTCACATTTTGTAAATGTAACACATTCTGCTGTTAAGGGACATCTAAATTGTTTATGAATTTTTGGCAATGAACATGATTGAGCAAGTGTCTCTGTGGTAAGATGGTATAGTAAGATCTTGAAGCAGATCAATTCTCATCTTCCTGAAGAACCACCAAACCAATTTCCATAGTGGCTGTACAAGTTTGCACTCCCAACAGCAATGGAGGAGTGTACTCCTGCTCCACCTCCTCGTCAGCATGAGCTGTCGCTTGTGTTATTGATCTTAGCCACTCTGATAGGTTTAAAATGAAATCTCAAAGTACTTTTGATTTAAATTCCCTAATGGCTAAGGATGTTAAACATTTCCTTAACTGTTTCTTAGCCATTTGAGATTTTTCTATTGAGAATTCTCTGTTTAGATTTGTGCCCTATTTTTAATTGGATTATTTGGTTTGTTGATGTCTAGTTTCTTGAATACTTTATATATTTTGGATATTATTCCTCTATTGGATGTATAGTTGGTATAAAAATTTTCTCCTCCTATAGGCAGCCACTTTGTCAGAATGACAGTGTCCTTCACTGTGACTTTCAGTTTTATGAGGTCGCATTTACAAATTGCTTATCTCAGTGCCTCTGCTATCAGTGTTCTGTTCAGAAAGTCTTCTCCTGTGCCAATGAGTTCAGAGGTTTTCCCCACATTCTCTTCTCTCAGGTTTAGTGTGTCTGATTTTATGTTGAGGTCTTTGGCCCATTTGGAGTTGAGTTTTGTGTAGCCTGTCAAGTATGTATCTACTTTGATTCTTCCACATGTAGATATCCAGTTTGACAGGCATCATTTGCTGAAGATGCATGATTTTTTTTTCTGGTGTGTTTTTATGGCTTCTTTATAAAAATCAGATTTTTGGATTTATCACTGGTTCTTTACTTTGATTTCATTGATCAATGTGACTCTTTGTGCCAATACCATGCTGTTTTTGTTACTGTAGCTCTATGTTTTGTTACTGTAGCTTGAAACCAGGGATGAAGAGACCTCCAGCAGTTCTTTTATTGTTCATGATTGTTTCAGCTAATCTGTTTGTGTGTGTGTGTATATTTCCACATGAAGTTGAAAATTGTCTTTGCAAGATCTGTGAAGAATTGTGCTGAAGTTTTGAGGGAGATTGCATTAAATTAGGAGACTACTTTTGGTAGGATGACCATGTTTGTTATGTTAATCCTACCAATTTATGAGCATGGGAGATCTTTCCATTTTCTGATATCCTCTTCCAGTTATTTCTTCAGTGACTTAAAGTTTTTATCACACAAGTATTTCACTTGCTTGATTAGAGTTACCCCAAGATATTTTGTATTATTTGAGACTATTGTGAAAGGTGTTGTTTCCCTGATTTCTTTCTTAGCTCATTAACCATTTGTAATTAGAAAGGTCACTGGGTTTTGTGTGTTAATTTTGTGTCCAGCTGCTTTTTTCAGAGTGTTTTTTTGCTGTAGAAGTTTCCATGGGGGAATTTTTAGAGCCACTTATGTATACTATCATGCTATCTGCAAATAAAGATACTTTGACTTCTTTTCCAATGTGTATCCCCATGATCTCTTTCAGTTATCTTTTTGCTACAGCTAAAACTTTAAGTACTATATTAAATTGGTATGTGGAAAGTGGACAACCTTGTCTTGTTCATAATTTTAGTGGAATTGCTTTGAATTTCTCTCCATTTAAGCTTATATGAGTGATAGGCTTGCTGTAAACTGCCTTTATTATGTTGAGGAATATTCCTTATATCTCTAATATCTCCAAGACATTAAGGGGTGTTGGATATTGTCAAAGGTCATTTCTGCGTCTAATGAGATGATTTTGTGTTTTTGTCAGTTTGTTTATATGGTGGATTCATGTATGCTGAACCATTCCTGCATCTCTGGGATGAAGCCTACTTGATCACAGTGAATGATACCTTTGATGTGTTATTGGATTTTATTTGTAAGCATTTTATTGAGCACTTTTGCATCTATGTTCATGAGTGAAATTGGTCTTTAATTCTCTTTCATTGTTGGGTCTTTATGTGGTTTGGGTATCAGGGTAACTGTAGCCTCAGTGGGCAATGTTACTTCTGTCTCTATGATGTGGAATAATTTGAGGAGTATTGGGATTAACTCTTCTTTGAGAATCTGGTAGAAATTCTATGCTAAAAATATCTGACTTATTTGGTGGGGGGCTGTCTTTTAACTACTAATTCTGTTTCATTATAGTCTTTAAATTGCTTATGATTTAACTTTGTTAAGTGGTTTATGTTGACAAAATTCTTCATTTCTTTTAGATCTTCCAATCTGGTGGAGCACAGTCTTTAAAGTGTGTCCTTAGGAGTCTTGGGATTTCCTCAGTGTCTGTTGTTATATTCTCTTCTCATTTATAATTTTGGCAATTTATATCTTCCCTCCCAATTTGCTAATTTGGAGAAAGTTTTGTCAAGATTATTGATTTTCTCAAAAAATCAACTTTTTGCTTCACTGATTCTTTGTAAAGTTTTTTGCTTATGTTTTTATTGATTTTAGCCCTGAGTTTTATTGTTTCTTGCTTTCGACTTCTGGGTGTGATTTCTTTTTTTCCTGGATATGAGATCTCTCCATTTTTTTTAATGTAGGCATTTAATGCTATGAATTTGCTTCTTCAAACTGCCTTCATTGTGTTCCATTATTTTGCTGTTGTGGTAGATGTGTGAGTGTGTGTGTGTGTGTGCGTGCGTGCATGTGCATGCGTGTGTTTGTGTGTCTTTCCCTCATTGATTTGCTCGTCTGGGATTATTTATTCCATGTCTTTTATTAGGTATGGTTAACCTCTTTAGGTTGGAGTTTACTGTCTACCTCCTGCTGTAGGGCTGGATATTATTGCTTAAATTTGGTTTTACTATGGAATATCTTTTCTCCATCTATTTTGATTGAAAGTTTTGCTGGGTTTAGTAGTCTGGGCTGGCATCTGTGATCTATTAGAGTCTGTAGCACATCTGTCTAGGCCCTTCTTGGTTTTAGAGTCTCCATTGAGAAGTCAGGTGTTATTACAATAGGTCTGTGTTTATATATTACTTGGACTTTTTGCCTTTCCACTTTTAATATTCTTTCTTTGTTCTGCACATTTAATGTTTTTATTATTATGTACAAAGGGGAATTTCTTTTCTGTCCTAGCCTATTTGGTGTTCTTTTTGTGCCTTGATAGGCATCTCATTCTTTAGGTTAGGGAAATTTTCTTCTATGATTTTGGTGAAAATATTTTGTTTGTCATTTATTCTTAGATTTTACGTTTTCGTATCCAGATTTCCTGGATTTTTTTGTTAGGAGATTTTTAGGTGTAACTTTTTTCTAAGCTGAGGTATCCATCTCTTCAATCATTCTGTTATGTCTCTGACGCCTGAGATTCTCTCTTCCTTTCTTATATTTTATTGGTAAGGCTTGTCTCTGAAGTTCCTGTACAAGTTCCTACAGTTTTCATATCCAGATTTCTCTCAGTTTGGCTTTTCTTTGTTGATTTTGTTTCCACTTTCGTGTCTTGAACTGTTTAATCCATTTCCTTCCACTGTTTGTGTCTTCATAGATTTAAGAGGTTTGTTTATTTCCTATTTATATTCATAAAGGCTAGTTTTAAGGTCTCTATCTTGTGCCTCAGCTCCTGTTGCAATACTCAGGGCCTGTTGTCATTAGATTGTTCAGCTCTAGTAGTGACCTATTGTCCTGGTGTCATTAATTGTGTTCTTAGGCCTGATGTTTAGGCATCTGGGTTTGGAAAGATTACAATTCTTGGTGTTGATATCTGGTCTTTTTTGTTGTTGCTGTTGTTGGGTGTTTTATTCTTTAGTTTCTATTGCCCTCTTGGTTCTTAGGAGAGTGTGTTGGCTGGTAGGAAATTTTTCTGATAGGCGTAGTCATTGTGAGGTCCAGCAGAATGTGTCCTTAGACTTAGGGTGCTGACACTTAGGAATGGGGATCAGCCAGGCGAGGAGGCTGAGGGGGGCATGAGGGAGGAAAGCAGTGTGTTCTCCCGTGACCTGCTTTGTTCTGTGGAATGTGGGCAAAGGGTAAGAAGACCCTCACAACAGCTTGTCTGCTGCAGAGCTGGGGATGAGTCTGGGGGGCTGGGCACAGAGGAAAGAAAGGAAGGAGAAGGAAGTTTGGAGGGGAAGATCTATGTGATCCACTGGAGATGGGGGTGTCAGGGGAAGAAGCAGAGGAGGGGGTGAAGATATGAGTTAGCCTACCTGCTTCTCTGCTGGGGGTCACTTTATTCCCTTAATTACTATGGGAAAAAGTAAACTGAGCTTTAAAGCTTCTTCTCAGGATAAGTTCCTGCTTTGGTTTGATTTTACTTTTGACAGTCTGTACTAGACAAAAAACAAAACTTTGCAGCTAGATCAGAACATGAGAGAAATGCTACTTGACCTAAGTGTTTTGTGTCTGACCAAGGGAGTAATTAGAAGCTGGGGCCCTGGGAACAGATGAGAGTAATGGTGTGATGCCCTGGAGAACACCTTCAGACACCTCTCCATAAATGCTTGGAGTTTCAAAAGAGGCTCTAGAATGTTCTAAGCATTAGGACAGGACATTAAGGACTCTCTAATCATTTTGCTTGATATCAGACGTGGTGTGTGTGTGTGTGTGTGTGTGTGTATTCCATCAGCACTTGTAACACACTGCACAGCCTGCAAACCTTGCTCACACACACTCATGTACCCAGCACATGTTCTTTGCACTCACTGAGGTACGCACACTATAAGGTCACAACTACCAGAGAAGATGCAGCACTCTGTGCTCACATGGCCTCACACACGCCTGCAAACACATTGCCTGTATGCTATGCATCCTCTAAAGCACCCCCATCACACACACAAAATAAAACCCTCATGCTTTCCCAGTGTAACACACCTGTGGCAAAGCCTTCTCACCCCCAAAATGTGTACATCCAGCACTCACATATCCTCCAAAGTCAAATTAACATTCATGCCAGGACCAGATCACTACAGCAAGCCTCAGACCACCTTTATTCTATATTTTTGTCTGTTTGTTATCTATAGCTATATTTACACGCATGCTCCCTATGCACGCACATGTCCTCAGTCACCCACCCACACTCCACATTCTCATTCACACACACATAATTAACTCTGTCTCTCTGACACACACACACACACACACACACACACAACCTCATACATAGATATCATACTCATTTTCTTGAGATCCCAATTCAATAGTGAAATCTGCCTGAAGCCACACACAACTATATGGAGGATCTCTCTCACACACACATGCATACTACACACATGTATGTATGTGTGTGTTTATTAAAGCTTAAAAAGTTTATGAGGAAATAAAATTTTCTTTGCCTATTTTTAGGTCCCCGAGGTTTTAAATATGTCCTTACTCCCCGCTCAAGCAGCTTCTGGCGTTATGTAACTCTGACTCCTGACGTCAGTTCTTACTCCAGTGAGGGCAACTGACTGGCTGAAGGAAGTGCAACACCCTTTTATCCCCTCTCCTCAAAAGCAGTGCGTGCAGGCATCCTAGAGGATGTGAGGAGAGAAATGTCCTGCTGTGCTCAAGGGGTTGGATATGGGTGTGGGGGAACAGGGCTGTCAGCTAGCTCTCCCAGCCTCCTTGGTACACTGACCCCTGCCTGGTGAATACTGAAGAGCAGAGCACTGTGTGAAAAATTATCTGTCCTTGCGATTTGTCCCTTCACAAGCTATTTCTTTATTTATCTATTTATTTGTTTATTTATTTTGAGATGAGGTCTCAAAAAAAGGTAACCTATGCTGACCTTGAATTTAAGGTGTGCTTGCCCCAGCCTCCCAAGTGCTGAGATTACAGATGTGTCCACCACACCCAACTTGCATGTTTTCTGAATGGAAGACAAATGTCTGGGGGAAGGGAACTCCCACCGCCTCTGCTATGGTTCTGAGGCTGCCCTTCTGGAGCCCAAGGGCAGCTGGGGTAGAGCTGGGGGATCCACAGAAAGACACTATGTGTAGTTCTTGCTGGGGGTTTGTTGACATCCACTGCAGACTCAGGGCTATGCCTGGTGCTCTGGAGCAGATGTCGTAGCCCGCGAACACATCAACACTATGTTTAGTGCATTCTTCACAGCACCCACCTACTCCAACCACCAAGAGCCATAGCTTTAGCCACAGAGTTACTGGGTTTTTAGACCCCACCAACCAGCAGGGATAGAGGTCCTCCTGTATTAACAGGTATAGTGGCAGGGAGTAGTAACCAAACACATGGAGTCTGTTCCTGAATTTTCAGCTCTGCCATCTGTTAGCTCCTTGATCCTGGGGTTATTTTACTTCTCTGAGCCTTTGTCTTCTCTAAAATGGGGATTGCAACAAGGTTTTAAAGAGATACTCATGAGTGAGCTCAGCATAGTGCCAGGCATAGCACTTGCTGGAAAGTCACCGTCTTCACCCTTTTAGAAGCTAAGTTTGTCTGTGGTGTTTGATTTCCCACTCTGTCCATGATCAACTTCTACGAAAGCCCTATTCTCATGGTTTTCATCTGAGGGCCACATGTTACTCTTTACCCACCCACCCTTTTGACTTTTGAGCAGTTTCAAATAGCTGCATCTGTCAGCATTATTTGTCTTTTCTTTTGCTTTCCTATTGTCTAAGCCACTAAGCCCCCTTTGTCAATTTAGCAAGCTTCTGCTCCTCTCCCAGCACTGGGCTTAGACATCACCTTCCATAATGCTCCAGCACAGAGCTAGATCCCATTGTAAAAACAAAAAAAAAATGCATGGTTTCATTGCCAAAGACCATGCATGGTAGGCAAGCGTTCTCACCACTGTGTTGCCTCACCAAGTCCTGAATTAGGTTTCTTTGCCTGTTCTCTTATTCCTTTTGATACACTTCGTCCCCTTTCTCCTAAACCCCATTCTTCACCATTCAGCTGAATTAGCTTTCTTTGGAAGCTGCAAGGAAGTGCTAAGGAATAGGACTCCCAGAAGCCTCCGTGACCTCAGGCTGCTTCGAGCTTTGCTACCCAAGTACATTCTGGGCAATTATCACACCCGGAGGCTTGACAGATAATTCATATGTCAGCCCTATCCCATTCCTCAGAACTAGACTATGGATGTGAATAACAGGATTCATTTCTCAAAGCAGTGCTGGAGGAGCTTTGCCCAGGAATCTCCTCCATGGACAGTCGACAAGTCAGGTGTACACATGACCATGGAGAAGACCCCGGGTAGGAGGCTAATCTGAGATGCCACTGGGAATGCAGTCTTGGCCTGTCCTTCACATCACACGCCCAGACAATCCCTCTTCACGTTATATTTTCCTCGATCTGAAATCGTCTCTCAAACTCTGACCCATTTTCCCCCTAAGGGAGAGCAAGTGCATTCTGGGTTGCTTTGCCTCTGATTATTATTTATTCCACTGGCACGTGGATTTTATTTTTATAATATTGTTAACATAAAGAGGGGGCTCTACAAAAGAGGTGGCCCAGAGTGATACCCACTCTGTTCTATTTTCAGAGGATCACACCCTCTCTCCCTTTGGCTGAACAACAGCAAGCTTGCCTTCCTATGGTCACATGACCATCAAGATTCTGTCACTGTAGCCTACTTGTTTTGCTGGTATCTTTATATATCTTATCCACCAGACATATTACCTCAAATCCCCTCAATTAGTATCTATTGCTACTGTTTTATATAAAGCACATTTCCAAATTTACATGGCTGCATAATTAAACCTTTACAAACACTTGAGCCAAATGCATCTTAGAGGCTTATAAACTCGCCAGAAGTATCTCTCTCATTCAGAAAAACAGATTTTGCACGCCAGCACCTGTCACTGTCACTTGAATCCATTCTCACTTGACTCTGATCTAACAAGAAGAGGGGACAACTAGGTTGGCACTTAGAAGGTAGCCGTAGGACAAGTTCCTTTGACAAGGAATGTATCGGACCTTAGGGTACAGAGAATCTAGCCTTTTTTTTTAAAATCAGTGTATTCTGGAGGCTTATGGAACATAGTAAAGTTTAACTGGGTTTTGAATGGATAAGTTCCCAGAACCAGTAATCAGCCTTGTAGACTTTGTCTCCCAGGATCAGTGTGGCTCCACCAACTAAGCAGTAAAAGGAAAAGATTAGGGAAGAAAAAGAAGGAAAACCATGATCATTAATAAAAGGGGGCTAGCTTCAACAATAGAACCTTGAAAATACCCAAAGCTGCACAGAAGAAATCTGCCACTTCCTAGAAATGAATTCTGGCTGAGTTCTTTATTCCAGACCCACCTTCCGTCCCCTGCCAATAAATCTGCTCTTCTCTGTGTAAGCTGAGAGAGGCTGTCTGTACATGCCTATAGTGTTGGTGGCTTCCTCTGTTTTGAGTCCCCATTTCCCTGCACTGTCTGACTCTATCAAGGCTGATACACTGCCAACAACAGAGCCCACCTGTGGACGCATGAAGCCGATACAGACTCCACTAAGAGAAATTTAGAGTAGCCCCCACAAGACAGGAAATGATTGAGAACCAGATTTTAGGAGGGGAACAGTTGCAGAAATCTGGAACTGGAGGGTTCTTTCAGTGTGCCTTGTCCTTGAGAATATTGGATTCCAACCGGTTTCAATTACTGGGGCTACTCAACTCAAAAGTTCAAATCCCAAGGCCTATCTTGGGACTCTATGCTTTATCTGTGGTTTTGGTGAAGATGGAAAACCAGTTTGAAGGATTAATTGTGTCAGGAGAAGGAAGAATGGATGTTGTGGTAGGCAGAATAGTCCCCCAAGGCATCCTTGCCCTGACTCCTAGCATCTATGAGCAGGTTATGTTACATGACAATGAAGAATTAAAATTGCAAATAAAATTAAGACTGCAGACCAGTTAAATTTAAATAAGAAGATTAACCTGGATTATCAGGGCAGGCCAATAAAATCTCAAGGATCTTTTCAACATAGAAACAGATGGAAGGATGTTCAAGTATCAACTGACAAGATGCAGGAGGGGACCTCGAGTCAAAGAATATGGCATCCTCTAGTGGCTAAAAAAGGTAAGAAAGCAGGTTGACCCAGTCTCTAGAAACACAGTTCTCTTTATTTATTCTATTTCTTTCATTATTTGATTTCATTAATACATGCTGGGCAAGCACTCTAGCCCTGAGCTACTACCTCAGCCCTCTTTTGCACTGTATTTTGCGACAGGGTCTCACTAACTGTCCCAGACTGGTTTTGAATTCACTTTATAGCACAAACTGAACTTAAATTCTCAATTGCCGGCCTGCACCACCAGGCCCAGTGTCCTGTCTGGTCCTTGTCTTTAGCTTGCTGAGATCCAGTTTGGAGCTATGACCTGCCGAAGGGTTTGCTTGACACCACTAACTTGATGGGTGGCGATTTGTCACAGCGTCAAAAGGAAATGAGCACAGATATCCATCAGGGAGGACAAATCACATCAGGAACAGGGTGAACCTTGGAACACTCGTTTCTCTTGGGTTTTACTGGTGCAATCCATGAAGGGATGGAAAACCATAGCACTTTCTCAAGGTGTCAGAACAGATGCATACACAGTGGATACCTCCCTAGGTCTCGGCTCTCTCCGTGGTGTGCAGAGTCAAGGCATCTGATGTTGTTCTAGAAATTAGTAGGGGTTGGAGTCTCCAGAGCTAGCTTTGCACGGATTCTTTAGATGTGGTAAATGTGTCTCTTGATATACCAATTTCGCCCCATTAGAAGCTCTGGCAAGCAGAAAAATGTGGCTCCCTGGAAGGGACCAAACCTGATGTTCCAGGACATCTGCCAGTCTTCTCTGGAGCATGGAAAAATATTGTACTTGATGATCGTTCGTTGTGACTACACTTCTGCTCTGGGGAGTATGGTACTTTTTTCTGCAGTGTTTGGGAATGAAGCATCTCTGGGTATTGGTTTCTGCACATCAGAAATCAGTGTTGTGATATAATTACATTTGTGAAGCAGATGGATCATCCATGAGCACGTGGTTGGAGCTCTTGTCCCAGTTAGAGGAAACAGATCTGAGGGTGGGGTGGGAGTGGGGGTGTGGCTCAATGTGCCTTTCTGTTCCCAGATAACAGCCATTTAGCTTGGGTCTCTGATGATTTTGCAAAGATGTTGGCAGGGAGATGAATCTGAGGATTGGGGGAGGAAATTAATATTCATTAAGTAACTAGAGTGTGCTGGGATATTTCTACACTTGTCTATTTGATATGTACACTATTATTATTGTGTGAATGTGCAAAGCATATTTGTGTATGTGTGTGCACATGTATGAATGTGCATATGTGCATTCATGCATGTGCAAACCATGGGAAATGTTGTACACCAAGTGACAGACAACTTTCTGGACTCAGTTCTCTCCTTCTAATCTACTGCAGTGATGGAATGCACCACAAAAAGTTGGTCTGCCATCTGATTCTGGCCATGAGGATGATGTGGGGGACAGAGATCCTGTTCAAGGCACGAGAGTCATAAACTCTGAGTGAAGAAGTACTAACTGGCCATTGTCTTGAGTCACTAACCATTTTAAGGCTGATGGGTGGCACAGTATCACTCTCTGAAACAACTGCCAAAGAGAAGAACTGAAAATTGGCCACTTAATCTGGAATCAAAGCTCATACTTTTGAGTCTGGTCTGCTTGGTACCAAGGAAGTGATGGTTTCTGCTCATGGTCTGTGTAGAGAACTGACATGTCGAATGCAGGTGCCCTCCTCGTCAAGAGTTCTCAGCACACATGCAATTACATATGGAGGCTACAGGTTAACATGCATGTATATATGGAGGTCACAGGTTAACAAAATGTACTTATGGAGACTATAGGTTAACATGCATGTATGTATGGAAGCCATAGGCTAGCACTGGCATGTCTTCCTGTTTCCTCTCTCCATATTTTTCCTCTCTCTCTCTCTCTCTCTCTCTCT
>LOJH01013768.1:1807-21859 GCA_001685095.1 Ellobius talpinus
TGCTGGGAATTGAACTCAGGACCTTTGGAAAAGCAGGCAATGCTCTTAACCTCCTAGCCATCTCTCCAGCCCTGGAAGTTTCTTATAAAGCCTGAAAACTTGGTAAAGATGGTGAATATAGACTAGAGTGACAGCATTCAGGGTCCCTTTGATTATTGCAGATTTTGAGGAATTTTACCATTGCTCTATTGTCCTTAGGTCTGAATTCTAGGCAGAAGCCAGGAATAGAACAAGGGCAACTGGGAAGTGAAAATCACAGGTCAAAGGCTGAAGTCAGAGGCCTCTTCATTTTTTTTTGTGTGTGTGTGTGTGATAGCTAAAGAGGTGTTAAGAGTTGGGAAAGTAGAAAAGACACACACTTCTTCTAAGATACAAGTTCCTAAACTAGAAAGCCACGTTGCCCAGAGCCAGCCAGGGAAAAGCTACCAACCTTACCATTGCTCTACAAATGTCCGTTCCCTCTCCTGCAGCAGAAGAGATGCACTCCTCCTGCAGGAGCTCCGTGATCCTCAGCCTGGTTGGTAGTCAGTAAACAACTGTCCGTCCTCCACTATGGCTGTTTAGCAACAGTAGCCAAGCTGCGCTCACAGAGCCACTGATCCCACAAAAACTAGACCAAGAGCTATCTACCCACCTTTGACACAGGCTCAACGATGAACCTGTGGTCAAACACGGGGAATAATACTGACCAGGGTAGCAAAGCCTTCTCCCACAGCTTGGGAAGGGCTAGAGACAAGCAAAAGGCCTGCAGGGAGGGAATTGACAGCCAAGTGTGTGTGTTGCTCACTGATGCAAGGACCAAGGCACCCGTGCATTTCACTTTCCCTTGGGCCTGAATGGGGCCTTTTCTTTGCTCAGGGAGATTGATCTTGGGGGAAAGGTTATACTCTACAGTGTATGGCTGTGGACAGCTTGTATGGAATGAGCATAGGAATATCAAAATGATTTCAAACGTCTGCAGTCTATACAAAAGGGTATGGTTACTAAGGAAAATCGTACAAATCAAAAATAGAATTACTATGTGGTCCAGCAACTCCATTCTAGGTATATTGACGCCCCCATATTAAAAACGGGGTCACAGACCAGTTTGTACATCCATGTCACGTGGCGTTATTCATAATAATCAGGGGGTGAAAACAACTTACATCAAGATGAGTGAATGATTAAATGAATGAATGAAAGAAAGAAACACAATGTATACACACAGTGAAATATCATTCAGTTTTTAAAAGACATCTTGTCTCTTGTTGCAACACAGATGAACTTCCAGAATACTGTACTAAGTGAAATAAACCATGACAGGAAGGAAACATTATATGCCACATACACTCTCCCTCTCCCAGTATTTGGGATCAAACCCAGGGCTTCACATATGGTAGGCAAGAGATCTATCACTGGGCCATAATCTAGCCCTGTATGAATTATGTAAAACAGCCAAAACCATAGACAGGAGTATAATAGTGGCCAGGACTGAGGGTGGGACCGTCATGGGCAGTTTTTGTTCTATGCGTAGAAGTTCTATGTGTATAGAGCTGTAGTTCTGCAAGATTAAAAAAAAAACTAGAAATCATTGTGCAACAATGTGAAAACAGCTGGTACTGCCAGCCTGCAGCTTCGAAGTCCTTGCAATTGAAACCCACAAATGAAGAGGAAAACTCAAGCAGGTGATCTAAGTTTCCTCCTCCCAAGAAGAGGTGCAGAAAGACCACCCAGAAGCTGTGTTCCTGGGAGGATGTGCACCGAAGAGAGAGGGCTGGCAGGTCTCTACCTGATGTAGCCAGGCGGACGGACACATGTAGCAAATCCAGGCCAGCTCTGGGCTGTTTCTCTTTCAGGAGCATCCCCATAAGGCGCCCCATTCTTGGGCCTTGTCCTGCACTCCCTGGGAAGAAAACAGAGCTGGGAGGCTCCCTGTTCTAGGAAAGAGCTAATCAAATGATCCAATAATCTGCTCCTCCTTTGGAACCCCGAGAGAGGTACCGGGAAACACAGTTTTGGCCGAGAGAATCGTGGCGGGGGAATAAGGGAGGCTGTCACAGACAACCGCTGTCTTACTCGTGTTCAATCAGGCCCACAGTAGGTATCAGCCAGGGGGCTGGAGACGAACCAGGCTGGGGACACAGTCATCCAGCCTTCTGCCTCTGCGTTTTGGAAGACAAACGGACTTCTCCCCTTGTCCCGTTATTTAGTGTTTGGGAAAGGACCCAGTTAGCTAGGAGATGGGGAGCTTGGAATTTCTGCGAAGGTGGGCTGGGGCGTAAGGAGACAGTTCTGAAGTTTGTAACTCCAAACCCCTCCAACAGTTTGCTAACTATCCTTGGGGACACTCTTGGCTGACATGGGAGGGAGGAGTGGGGCTTCAGAGAGATCCGCTTCTCCCTCGGTGGGAAGCAGCATTCCTGTGACCCCCATTTCAGTCTTTGCTAAAGAACAACTTCAGAACGACTGAAGTTACTGGAGTCACTGAAATTTCAGAGAGAGAGAGAGAGAGAGAGAGAGAGAGAGAGAGAGAGACAGACAGAGTCTCCATCTCTCTCTCTCTTCACTTAAGGCTCTCAAGTCTCCATCCATGAAGCCCCATTTTTAGTAACACACAGGGATCCTGCCAACATCCTGGGGCTGAGTTTGCCTTTCCACTTCTAGGAATTTCCACGGATATGGGGGAGGGGGTTCAGGCTGCCAAGATGGTTGTGACTGTGTGTGACCAACTAGGAGCTTCCAAAGTCTCTCTCTCTCTCTCCTTAAGCACCTAAGGTGAGTGGCCCCAACCTCTTCAAAACAAGATCCCCAGTTCACCTCAACCACAAGGTGATCTGGTGCCAAAATTGGTTTTAGTCATTCTAACCAGCCCCCAGGGCCGCATCAAGGCAAAATCCAAAAAGGCAAGCGTTTGGAACTACAACCCCCTCATGGGAGGACAACAGGACTCTGTGATGATGTGGTTTATGGAACCTCATTTTTTAAAAATCTGACATACTTACAAAGAAAGATGCTGTGGGAAAAAAAAAGAAAGAAACAACTGGATTCACCCCAACTGCTTTGCTATTTATTGCCTCAGATGGCACTAAGGTTATGCCAGAACACAGCTATCAGGGGAAGGATTTGAACAACTGAATACATTTCACCCCACAATGAACCTGCAGTTAACCCTTTGGACAATAGGGCAATGTGAATCTTGCCTAGAGATTAAAGACAACAACAACAACAAACAAACAAATGGAAACAAAAGTAACAAAACAAGCAGCTTCAGTCTCTCAAGCGGAACTTCCACCCAGGTTTTATAGTGTCCACCATTTTGACAACAGGGCCTCTGGTGTTTTGATAAGAGAGCTTCGGATAACCTAGCGCTACTTTTTGTTGTACTCCAGACGTAAAGACTCAGAGTCTTCCTCCCCTCTTGTGGTTACTGGTCCACATGCAAAAATGTGGGTACTATTCCTTTTAGCCTCTCTTCTGGCCGGGGAGGCGTGTTACAGTAAGCCTTATTTAATATGGCTGACTTTACTGGGTGCTTGTGGCCTGGGACCATGGTATTTGCAGCTCTTAAATGCCATCTCAAATCCATTATAACTGTGGGCAAAGCCAATAAAACCACTCAAAGATCAAGACAATGAAGTGGAACAGGACCAGCATGGCACCCACTTCCCAGGTAGGATTTTATAATGAGGTTGTGTATTTGAGGTGACCGCCACTCAGAATCAGGCTACTCTTGGCTGAGACCCTGCTGAGGAGTTTGCAGAGCTCGCAAGGCTGGGATCATGGCTCAGTCAACGGCTGATGTTGAGATCTGTAGTGAAGAGATGGGCTGAACTGAGCCAATGATTTGCTCAATTTTGCATGGCCACGTTTATGGATGCAATGCGTAATCTGCTCTTAGATCTCTTGGGAACTTTCAAATCAAAGACAGCAGAGTTCAAAAGTCCTTGAGAAAGCCATCTGGGAACTTTTGTGTGCTGACAAGTTTGTTCTTGAAACTCACAAACACACTTGCAAGATGACAAGCAGATATCACAGACTTTTGGGAAAATTCCATACCACGCTGTGGCCTGACAAAAAGCCGCAGGCTCTTAAAAGTCATAGATCTCCTACCAAGGCAAGAATACCAGCGCCCAGCCACAACTCCATGATCCACTGATCTTATGAGAACTACCTGAAACCTCCCTGATGATGACCCAGAGATGGATGCGCTGGTCAACAGGGAAGTGAAATAAAAAAGCAAGTCTAAAAGAAGCCACCATCTGCTAGTTGCTTCCACACACCTTTTTGTTGGGCTTTTAACAGATGCTATGTGTGGCTCGTCTTCCCGATCATTTTATGAGGTCGTTATTGTTTTCTTCACTTTACAGATTAGAACACTGGCATTGAGAAAAAGTAACTTGTCCTAAGACATAAAGCTTTTCAGTGGCATGCCTGGATAGCTATGTATCATTGGTGCATAAGGGCAACTTGGTTCAGAGTGAGTACTGTATGTGATGGTGGCCCCTGAAGATTAAAATCAAGCTTAAAATTTCCAGCTACCCAACAACACCATAGCCATTGCAACTGAACAGGGCAATGCCTCATCCGCGCATCGGCAACAGCATGCGTGTCCACGACCCACTGTGCTTGCCATTTAAAAGAACATAGTGGGATGTGATGGCAAATGATTATGGTCCTGGCTTATGTATTTCCTATACCAGATGATTCTCTGTTACTTTAGAGCCCCCCTTCTGCTTAATGAAGAATGGTGTCACTGTCATGCAGAAGGCCAGTCGGCAGCAGCCACATGGATCTTGTGTTTATAATAGCTTTGCGATCGTCCTGCGATGATGAAATTGTCAAATGACGCATTTCTCAGCATACCCGTGGTATTAAGTAACACGTCCGCAGTTCTGCCTCATCTGCATGGCTGCCCCAACAACACGCATGTGCCTCCGAAGCTCTGTCCCTTGGATGCCGTCTCACATTGTCTGCAGGCAGAGTGGCGAGTTCCATTCATCCCCGCCTCCTGTGTGAAGACCACCCTGCCTTCTCCAGGCTTCTGCGCACACCCTTTTTACAGTATCCCCAGATATTTTATTCAGAACTCCAGGACTGCATTAATCTGATTCTAATGGCAATTGTTTTTATGTTTGTCTGTCTACTGTTGAAGACAGAATTTCTGGAGGGCAAGATTCATGTGTGTGTGGCTTGTGCCCCTAGGACTGACGTAAGTTTTAGTTCGGTTAATCCTTAGTGAATATTGCAGACTGGACGGACAAATGGCTAGAACTCTAAGAAATCTCATTTTTCTTTTAATCAGTGGTGAAAATTTTAGATATAACTGCACAAAGCAGGACTTTATATACATCAAAAGATGGGTAGTTTCATGTATTTTACCTAAGGAATCCATTACTGTGCTGGTGACAGTCCAGAAATGTGGCTGCTTTTCAAACAGATGTATTACATAGCACACATGTTTTTAAGATAGGGTCTTACGTAGTTTTAAAATAGGTCTTAGACAGTGGCCTTGAACTTCTGGTCCTTCTGTCTCTACCACCCGAATGCTGGGATTTACAATATTGGAATTAAATCTTCAGAGATGCTAGCTAAGCACCCTACCGACTGAGCTATATCTGCAGGCCAAACTTCACACGTATAAACAAATTATTTAAATTCCAGTTGTCACACTTTGTAAGGACCCTGCTTTTTACATAGTTCTGAAACACTAAGTCCTGCACACTCATTCAGGATCCTCTGGCCTTTGAAAGTCCGTTCACTACCTAATGCATTCATAGGGCAGCTAGCGTGCTGGGAAGGACAGTTCATGTCATGGTGAAGAATGAGATCCCCTATGCCTTTACCTGGGGCAGTCTACTTCTCTAGTCCTCTCTGCAGGAGCAGGATTCCAGGAGCACCAGCATCACAGGGTGTCTGTGGATGAAATGAGGCGACTCGGGGTGCTTAGAATAATGTTCGGGATACATGAAGAGTTTGGTGAGGCTCCGTGTCTTATTAACACTTTGGGATTTGCTCTCTATGGCAAACAGACTTGCTAGGAAGCCACAGAGTACAGAAGTAGCAAGTGAGAAACGCAGCATAAGTGCTCGCCATCCAAGCCGGTGTTGGAAATACCCTACCTGGACATTTCCTGAACAGAATGTGTAAACCGGGGCATTTACCCCACAAAAAATGAAGTGTATGGAGAGTGGGGGAATTTTGCAGTTCCCTGGGCATCTGAAGCCTTGCCCTTTATTTTTCCATGTGGCATCCTGGCACTTAGATTCCTTTATAGCTTCATGCTCTCTTATTGTACAAATTCAAGTCCAGCTGTGGTGGTATTTGAAAACAATCAAACTGGCGTCACCAGTCCCCTCTTCCTTTCTTTCTTCCCAAAGTTTCTTCCTTTCAAACAGTTTTAAAATTCCATTACCAAATTTCCTCTTGCCTTTTAAATACATTACACATTGTGTTACGTATTTGTGGTTGAGATAATCACATGGGCCCATTTGTTTTAAATTAAATGGGTTTAGGCAACAAAACTCTCCAAAATGTCCTGGTAAAAACTTCTCTGCATGCAACATGGGCAGAGCCTGGGGCAAAATAATTAGGAACTAATTTGTCAGAATTGTAACCTGCTTGCAGCTTTTACACTCTGGCTCTTTCAATTTCTCTGTAGAGATAAAATTCAAATTCCTGGAAGTTCAGCACAACCCAGTAGCGAGGGCTGTGTTAAAGTTAACAGGACCCCTTCTGAATTATAGCCAGACACAAGACCCTTTCTCTGTGTTCTGAGTACCGACAACAATGTTCCCAGACCAACTGCATGTTTGGGGCCAATTAAACATTGAAATTATGTCCCATGTATCCTCTATTGTAAGCCATAAAATGAAGGGAGAAGACAAACTCTGCAGAGGTATAGGACAGCCACCAAATAACGGGAGTAAGGAAAACAGTCACAAGAAAGAGCAAGACCTCATCTCATCTGTTAAAACCCACATGGAAAGCATTGTATATCTATACCTCGGTGTGCGCCAGCCCTTATGTATAATGCTATAGAGCTCTGTGTCTCGCAGAAAGTCGCTCTCAGTCAATCTTTGCAGTTAATTTAAAAACATGTATGTTATAGACATTTATGTTAAAGCCAGGTGGTAGGAAGACATTACTAGTATGTTACTGAGTGTTTGAAACTGTGTTTCAAGTACTTGCTTTTTAAGAAAAAAATTAAAATTTTCTGGGTGTGGTGTTGTGTGCCTCTAATCCCAGCGCTTGGGAGACAGAGGAAGGATGATCTCTGTGACTTTGAGGACAGCCTGTGCTACATAGCAAGTTCCAGGACAGCCAAGGCAACAGCTACATAGTGAGGCCCCATCTTTTTTTAAAAAAAAATTTTTCAATTGAAAAGTGTGAAATGAATAGAGTTGAGCCACCTTGCCATGGAACCAGAAAGCCATGAAGCCTGGGAACTACAGACTACCGTGAGTAGGTAGGGTTTCTACAGCCTTTAGGTCAAGTGAAAAACAAATACAATACTATCCATGGCACAGAAATCGCCATGCAGGTCCTTTAAAGATGTCAAGAGGGTTCTTCTGCAAAAGTCTTGGTGAATGTCATGAGGCATCTCTAAGAGAAGGATATGAAGGCATAGTGGGCAGTTTTCAGATGAGCTAGGACTAGAGACAGCAATGGTTGATGCCACCACTCACTGTTGCTGTGGTATCCCCAGTGGTCCTCGGAAACCTGAATGGAAGACAGAAGGCCAAATATAACAGTTGATAGTTAAGGAAAAACTCTTTATTTACAGCATGGATTTTAGAAGCGTATCTATATGTCAGTCATATTTTTGTAAGGCCAGGAGCAACTTGGTTTTACCTGAGGGATTTTTCTGGTCAGGTCCTTCTTCCTGCCTGGATTCTCACTTCATCACTTCATGCCCCACCCCCCAGGCCAACAAAGACAGACAGGAAAACTGTCTCTAAGTTAGAAGAGGCTACTTTGAAATCTGCGATTTATTTATCTGATAGTAATTGTGCTGATAATGGTGATGGAGGCAAAGTGTCAGTGGCTTTGAGAGAAGCCACAAATTTAAGGCCTTTGGGTCATCAATTAGTGATGTTCTTGAACTGGGGCTCCTCCAAATCAGAATCAAAATTCTTTCTAAATAATTCCCCTGCTTTCCCTCTACTCTGAAATGAAGTCAAGAGGATTGATTACAAAAATTAAAAATCAATTTTTTAATTTTTATTTGTTTATTTGCAGAGAAAGAAAAAAAAAGCCACAAGCATGGTGCAAAGCCAAATGTCCAGCTGGGGAAAATGTGCTTCCTCTGTCAACTGTGAAGTGTTTCAAGACCCTTAAATAGCACATCCTTAAGAAACAAGACAATGTTCAGTTACTTTACAAATGAATAACCTAAAGATATGGACAGTTCAGCAGGCTGAAACTCATTTGTAATGGAATGCTGTAAGGTTAAACTGTCAATCTACCATTTTCAGGAAATATGGCTACCACGCTGACAAAAAATTGTGCAAAGTAGTTTGATGTTGAAGACTGTATAAATAGTGGCTTTTAAAAAAATTCAAAGTGGTTTAATAGTTACAGAGCAGAATTTGACAATTTCAAATGTGTTCCACATGTGTTTACGCTTTAACTCATTAATCTTACTTTTGGGAATCTATATTACAGAAATACAGAAAAAAATATGAGATGCTCATTATCAGGATAATTCAGCGCAGTTTAAGCTTTAATAGCCAAAGACAGAAAGCAATTCAAAGGGAGAAAGGAGTCTGGTTGAACAAACACAGGCACATCTACTCAATGAAGTACTATAGAACTGTAAGAAGTGTGAAGATGAGGCCGATGGCATGGCTCAGCAGGTAAAGGTGCTTGCTACCAAGTCTGCTGGCCTGAGTTCAATCCTTGGGAACCACTTGATAGAAAGTGAGAACTGACTTCCACAGTTGCCATCCGATCCCACATGTACCATGAGACAGACAGATACATACTCCCACACACACAACACACACATACACACACACAACTATGCACACACGATAAATAACTATTTTTTAAAAACTGAGAAGACCAAAATTATGCCCATCTCTTTGTATAGTATGAAGTGGAAAGTTACTTCTAGATGATGGGAGACAAGAGAACAATTCACAGTTCATTCTGTGATGCTATTACTGCATTAACTCCAAAGCCAAAGAAAGATCTCATAAGAAAATAAAATATCAACCAGTACATCTTGTGAATATAAACATACCAATTTCTCAGCAAATACTAAAAACAAAACCTGACTATATATATAAATATACAACATAACAAAGTAGAGTTTACCACAATAATGCAAGGTTGGCTTACCAGCTGAAAATGAAATACTGTAATGTACCGCATTAGTAGAACAAAACAAACAAACCTAGAAAAGAAGCTACAAGAGTATCTCAATAGACACAGAAAAGTATTTGATACAATCCAACAGCCTTTTGAGATGCAAGACTCAACAGCTGGGCTTGGTGACCAATGCCTTTAATCCCAGCACTTGAGAGGCAGAGGTAGGCAGATCTCTGTGAGTTTGAGGCCAAGTCTCGTCCACATAGTGAGTTACAGGACAGCTCTGGCTACATAGAGAGACCCTGTTGAACCAGAGTAGAGGAGGAGGTGGAGGAAGGAGGGAGAGATGGAAGCAGTAGCAGCTCAACAAACTAGAAATAGAAAGGAATCCCATCTGATAAAGAGTAGCCATGGAAAATGCACATCCAGGCTCACACTTACTGCAGAAGAGTGAACAGTGTCTTCTAAGATCAGGGGAAAGGCAAGGAGTCTACTTGTGACTTTCCCTCCAGACTTTATTAGAGAGTCTAACCAAAACAAGCAAGAAAAAGATATAAAAGGCATCTATACGAGAAAGAATGAAATAAAAGTATTTCTAGCCTGGCAGTGGTGGCACACACCTTTAATCCCAGCACTCGGGAGGCAGAGTCAGGTGGAACTCTGTGAGTTCAAGGCCAGCCAGATCTACAGAGCAAGTTCCAAGACAGCCAATGCTATACACAGAGAAACCCTGTCTCAAAAGCAAACAAACAAAAAATGCCCCCCCAAAACCCCAACTATTTCTATCCTTAGAATAAGTTCATCAAAATAGAACAACAAAGCCTTTGAATGATTATTTCCAAGGAAAGAAAGGAGAGCATAGAGGCTAGATTCCTACAGGCACAACTTGCATTGTAAATTAGCCCTTGCCACTCTGAATTGAGAATATGTTCTACATACTTACATAGACTTCATTAAAAACAATCAAAGGAGCTGGAGAGATGGTTCAGCGGTTAAACTTCTTGCTATTCTTCTAGGGGACCCAAGTTCGGTTCCCAGCATCTATAAATGTAGCTCAGAACCATCTGTAACTCCAGTTCCAAAGGAAACTAACACCATGTACTAGCTTCTACAGGTTTTTGCACACATTACACACATTCGAACATACATATAAAGTAAACACTGTAAGACCAAATGTCTAAAAATACCAGTTCCATTCAGGTGTGGTGGGGCACACCTTTAATTCCAACATTCTACCTGCAGAGGCAGGTAGATCTCTGTGAGTTCAAGGCTAGCCTGGTCTACATAGTGCGTTCCAGGCTAGCCAGTTATATAATGAGACCCTATCTCAACCCCTACCCCTTGAAAACCCTGCAAACCTAAAACTACCAGTTGCCTGGATACATGTCTTTATGTGTTTGTTCACGGTTGTGGAAGGCACAGCACAAGGATCACCACTAAGGTGAGCTATGGTGGATGACAATGGTTGTCACTGATGGAGTCACCAGTTTACCACTCTGGCAAGGATACTGATAATAAGAGGTGCTGCGCATGGGTAAGGACAGGGGATGTGCTCAAAATTCCTGTATCTTTTCATCAGTTTTTCCATAAACTTAAAAATAGTGTCTCTTAAAAATATTCGCAAATTAGAAATAAGGGCTGGAGAGACGGCTCAGTGGTTATGAGCCCTGGCTCTTCTTGTAGAGAACCCAGGTTTGATTCACAGTCTCTACACAGTGGCTCACAACTGGCTGGCTGTCCAGGTCCAGGGGGTCTGGAACCCTTTTCGAACCTCATCAGGCACCAACCATGCACGTGGTAAACAGACACACATGCAGGCAAAACTCCCAAACAAATAAAGTATATTCTTCAGAGAAATGAAAATCAATGACCCTGGCTGCCCCAGACGTGGTGGCATAACTACATATAGAGAAGCTGAAGGGCATCAAGCACATTTCTTCTCAGTGTGCATTCTGAGAAAAATGTGGCCAGAGAGGGAAAAGAATTGCAACAATACTTTGAAAATCTTAAACCGTTTTCGGTAATCATATCAGTGATATGTTCTTTTGTTATTCTGAGACTGTTGTCTGTGCCTTTGCCATAGACTAAAATAAAAGAACCGCACTGTGTCATTGAGAAACAGGACTTTGTTCAGTCGGAGTAATTATGGTAGTTTCATGGGATTATGTTCTTGAACCTTGAATTTGATCTTGAAGTGAGTTCCTAATTTACAGTGCATTTTATCTGTAAGACATAAGCTCGTTTCCACTATCTGTCCTTTGGAAAGGCCTAGAAGTAATAACCAGTTAATTAGTTTTTCTTAGTTTTCCGAGTGAAGCCCCTAAATATCATTTCCAGCTTAAGAAGGTTGATTCTGTGTCTTAACGAAAAATTTAGAAGTACACCAATTAGTCTCATAAGACAGCAGGTATTAAGGGTTGAATTTTGTTTTCTTCAACTGTATTTAAGAAATGCCTGGTGCCTACGAGTGTGACCTTTTTAGGAAGTAGCATCAATAATCATAAATGATCAATAATTATATCTTTGGTGAGGCCTGATGCAGGGACTGGATTCCTGAAGGAAGAGAGGCTCAGTCTCCAAGCTAGGCTCAGAGAGGTCATCACACAATGACGGAGATAGAGACTGGAGCCCTACAGAAATGTCTGAGGAAATAAGGACAGCTGGTGATGGCCAGAGTGAGGGGATCAGTAGAGAAGGTTTCCTTTCTACAGCACAGCCTCACGTTCTAGGATCTTGAGAACCTCACTCTGAGAACCCCTACCAGCATCCTGACTTCGGACATCCTGCCAGAACTGAAGGCAATCCATTGCTGCTGCTTTGAGCCCCTCTATTTGGATTTGTGTTAGTCTCCTATTGCAGCACCCCTAGGAAATCAACAGAGGATGTTGAGTCAGAAAGATTGAAGCATCGTTGGAAAGACACTGCCAGTAGATGAGTGCAGGGCAATCTGAGAATCAGCACGGCACAATTCAAATAAGACGAGGCAAATTTCTGGGGTTATAAAACCAAATTAAAAAAATCTAATGAGATAAGAGGGTGAGAATACTTCAATAATATATATGAAAAGTCGTGCATTCATCCAGTCTAGAAATCATGAGGTGAGAGGAAATTCCCCCTTAGAGATGCATGTCTGCTAAAACATGATAGGATGCCACCATTTTACATCCTGTAATGAATTAATGAATCCAAATAACAACAATACAGGGAGTATTGAAATAACAATGAAAAAGAGCCAATCGCATGCCTTCTAACAGAAATACATACCGCTATGTGTGTTGAGGAAATCTGTCCCAATATGATTCAGCCTAGACCCAACTGACAACTCTCAGAAAACACAAGAGACAAATGAATTGTTAGAGACACCGTGGGGAGGCAGGAAGAGCTCCTCCAAGAGAAATGATTTGTTTTATTAAATGACCTGTAAGGAAGGGGAGCAACAAAGCCAGGGACCCCTTAGATTAAGAGTTGAGAGACAATACCCAAATACAATGTATTCTAGAGTTTCACTAGAATCTTGGTTCCAATAGAGAAACCAAAGGATATTTCATATATTATGATAAAATATTTGAGTAAATTGGCTAGACATAAGGGAATTGCTATATATATATATTTAAAGATGTGATAATTCTTGTTTTAAGAAATAAATCCCGACCTGTTAGAGTTAGGTGTCAAAACCTTTACAGATCCAACAACACAAGGTCTGGGTTTGTTTTTAAAAATCGCTTTCATCAAGGTAGGAGGAAATTGGTGGGAATAGATAAATTAGATTGATCGTCCTTATAATTTTATTGTTGCTAAGCACATCAATGCTTACTGTATTTTCTGTTTACTTTGAATGTATTAGATTTAATTTTTCGTATTAGAAAGTTCTAAAGAAAAAAAAAACACCTCGTGGAAAGATCTTCTGACCGCTGGAAGTTTGTCATTCAGAATATCAGTGGCCACAGCTGGAAAGACCCAGCAGCAGGAAAGCCCCAATTAGCACATTCCAGTGGGGGTGTCAGGGGCAGCAGTGAGTCCTGCCCCAACTCACAGGGCTGCAGCAAGGGTAAGTGAAGGCTGAGAGCATGTCACAAACACGAAGTGCTGAGTGTTTGACAGCCGTCATCGGAAGGAGAGGTTCCCTTCCCGAGTTCAGGCAGAGGGCCTTGTCAGTGCTTTGGACTTGTGTATTTATTGCCATGGCCCCGACACACAGACAGATCCAGACTGATCTCCAATCCTTCAGTCTGATCTCCAGACCACCATCTCACTTCCGGTGACTGCTTCCATTTCAGACACCTGCTCACAGGATGAAAAAGAAATCTGGTGTTTGAACTCAACTCATTTCCTTCCAGTCCTAGTTTTAAGCTATATGTTGAAACCATGACACACTGAGATTGCCTCCCTTAGGAAAGGAATTACAAACCACACAAAATAATGACATTTCATCACAGAAGGGTGGTGGCCTATAACATACACTCATCATTGCCAGAATACCACATAAAGGATCACTAACAGAATAAACACCCATGAAGTGAACCACCTAGACTGCTGAAGTGATAATTATGATTAATATATGCACAACAATGCAAATCAATGGACCTCTTGTTGCTGACGTTTGTCTGTGGACCTTTTGGGAGCAGTCTTTTTTTGGGGGGAGCAGTCTTAATTAAAAATTAGTATAATTAGTAATGATCACACTTATATTTGAGATGTCTTGGTCTCCTCGGCAGGATTTCTCAATCTCTACAAATTTATGAAGTAGCTCCATGTGGCATGTGATTACCTGCATTGTACAGAGAATAAAATAGGCTGACCCAACACCAGTGAATTAAGACTGTCCAGAAGAACCCTTACTCTGCCAGCTCACTTTAGACTCTTATATAACATTTTTAAAAGACATCTCTTATTTTCTATTACATGTGTATGCGTGTCTTTGTGTGAGCTTGTGTAGGTGAGTGCATTCCAGGTGGCCATGGAATGTAGAAGAGACTGTCAGAGTACAGGTGCTTGTCTACCACCTGAGATCGCAGGTGCTGGGGCCGACTCGAGACCTCTGGAAGAGCAGCAACTGCTCCTGACTGCCAAGCCATCTCTCCAACTTTCATATAACATTTGTAGCCCGAAACTCTGTAATGTATTTAATACAAGCCTTTACACAATGAAGCTGGGGGAAAGGCTGTAAAGAACATATTTCAGGACAAAAGAAAACAACCAAAACCCAACCAACCCACCAAATCAACATCCACATACACATTCACACACACATAATACATTCACATACACACACATAAACACACATGCCACTAGAAAAGGAAGTACTGATAAATTGTGCTTGGTCAAAATTTAATGTTTCTGTTCTTTAATAATGTTGTTCTGAAAATGAAGAATGATATCTCATACACTAGAAAAAATACTTGCAAAAGAATTGACATTTGAATTATGAAGGAAAAAATTAAGGTAAAAGATTAAACAGGAGCTTCATGAGAGAGGGCATGACCATGGCAAACAACATGTTCCAAGCCATTTGTCAGAGGGTAAATCACATTTGAACCACACTGAGATAATACTACAAAATGATAAAATCAATTAAAAGGGCTGATGATACTAATTTCTGGCAAGGATGCAGAGCAACTTGAAATATTGTAGTTTGAGGGTAAAGAAAAAAAATGTCATTTTGGAAAAACAAGCTATTATAAAAATTCCTTGACTGTATGACTAGAAATCTTATACAATTTACCTGTAGGTGCTAGACCAGGTTTCCACAGTAAACACTAGAGGAAAATCCCCTTGGCATTCTACCATGTGGGAGGGAGAACAAGCCATTTTATCATATGTCATTACGCTCTGTTGTTAATAGGCGTATCTTCAAGAGAAACTGAACAGGATCCTAACTTGCTTGGGTATAGTGACAGATAGCTGGCAAAGGGAAGAGGAAAGGCCTAACACTCCTACTTACTCTGTCACCCTGTAAGGACTAAAGCCTAAGTAAGTCTACAGTGCACAGGCATGGAGACCACAAAATCCGAGACACAATTGAAGGTCTGTGGGGGCTTCCACCTTGCCTTCTCCTTACCACGTTGTTAGAAGTCTGTTCTCAGCAGTTCTTTTTTCACAATACACCATGTTCAGCTATCATGAAAAAAAATTACAAGGCATGCCAGAAGGCAAAATAAGCCATGTGAAGAAAAAGAGCAAGCATCGCAATCAGATGTGGCAAGCATGTTGGAATTGCCAGGCTGGGGATTTAAAACAGCTAGGAAAGACATGCCAAGGGTCTTAATGGATCAAGTAGGGAACATGCAGAAACAGATGAGCAGTGTAAACAGAGAGATGGAAATCCTAAAAATGAACCAGAAAAAAATGATAGGGATCAAACCCCCTGCACCAGAAATGAAGAATGACTTTGATGGGTTTATTAGTAACAGGGCATGACTGGGGAGAGAAGCCCTGGGTTTAAGGATATCTCAGTAGAAATCTCCAGAACTTAAAAAACAAAGAGAATAAAAGATGTTTGAGGAAAAAATATGACAGGCTATCCAAGGACAACTATGAAAGGTATAAATACATGTTATAGGGATACCAGAAGGAGGGTAAAGAAAGAAGGGAAGAAATGTTTGAAACAATAATGATTCAGATTTCCCCTGCAATTAATGTCAGACATTAATTAAAACAGAACCCGAATGTCCAGAGAGCATCCAGCAAGACAATGCTAACAGCCACATTTTTCAAGCTACAGAAAAATCAATGAAGAAGAAAACAATTCTGGAAGAAGACAAAGTACAATAATGCCCCTCCTACAGAGGAACAAAGATGAACATTGTATCTGACTTATCCTCAGTAACCAGGAAGGAAAGAAGAGGCCACAGCAAAATACTTAAATGTGGAGAGATATGAAAATAAAAGCACACCTGTAACTCTTTACCTAACACTCTTGTCGGCCTAACAGGCTAAAAGGAACTGACATCATAGAACATGTGCTCTCAGGTCACAATGGAAACCAACTTGAAGTCGAAACTGGAAAAAATCGCCACCGTGTGTTGTGTACAGAGATTTGTAAATAATATGGGTCAAAGAAGAAGTCTTGAAAGAGATTTTAAAACATGTTGGTCTTCGTGAAAACACAACACAGCAAAACTCAACAACAAGAAAGTAAACAACTTGATTTAAAAAAAAACATGAGCCAAAGACCTCAATGGATGCTCACCAAAGTGCATATATTAATAACAGATGTATACTCTACATCGCAGGCCATTAGGGACACGCAAATTTAAGAAGAGATGCCACTGTACATTCATTGACTTGGCCAAATCTGCAACACCAACACCACCAAACAGTGCCTAGGATGTGGAATGATGGGCACCATTCCACATTTCTATGGCATTACAAAAGCACTACAGATACTCTGGAAGACAGTTGGGCGGGTTTTAATGAAAACAAACACACTCTTACCATATGTTTAGCCAGTGTGTTCCCTGGTTTTGAGCTCAAAGAGTTGAAATGTTATACTCCCAAAGAACTTGGCTCCAGATAATTGGAGAAGTGTTGTTCAGAATTGTTCAAACCTGGAAGCCCCAAAGATGTCTTTCAGTAGGTTGATAGATAAATTAATCATAGACTATCCAGATAATGGAATATTATCCCACACTACAAAGAAGTTAGCTACCCAGCCATAAAAGATGGAGGAATACCCCTCCAGAGGCTTAAATGCCCATTACTGAATAAAAAGAACCCATCTAAAAGGCTATGTATTACTGCAACTCTGTGACATTTTTGAAAGTGCAGAAGTATGGAAATGGTGAGAAGATCTGGAGTTGGGGGGGTCAGAGAGTTACACAGGCAGAACACAGGATTTAGGGGACAATGCAAACACGCTATATGACGCCATAATGATGGCTGTGTGTAATGTCATATTTATCTGGACTCATGGATATATGAACCCCAATGTCAGTTGGGAACATTGAGTGATTATGATGTGCCACCCTGATGGAGAATGTTTGCTGCGCTGGAGCCCAGGCCTACGTGGAGGCAGGTGTGTACAGAGCCCATGTAGTTTCTTCTATGAGCCCAAAGCTGTACACATCTTGCTATTTTGTGGGCACACAAATGTTAGAAGATTTCTTTCTGTCAAATTTTTAATGGACTCTGGCTTTATAACTTTGTCACCCACGTTTTCCATTTGTTCTTAACCCTTTGCTTTTTCAAGTTGAAGCCTCTTTGAATCATCCCTATGGAAGGCCAGAAAAGAAAGGAAGCAAGCTGGAATTGCAACAGAAGTGAGTTTTAAAGATTATCTGTATGTAAAGGGTATCTTCTAAATAAAATGCACGTTGCTTTTAAAAATTCATCTTGTGAAATCAATTGATCACACCATGGAGGTGGGTTGCTCTTTGTGGATGCATGGGTGTGGTACTGAAGATTGCACCCAGGACCCTGAACATGGCAGGCCAGCCCTCTACAACAGCTACATCCCCAGCCAAGAGAGGAAGATCTTAAATTAGTATAACTCGGGCTGGAGAGATGGCTCAGAGGTTAAGAGCACTAGCTGTACTTCCAGAGGCCCTGAGTTCAATTCCCAGCAACCACATGGTGGCTCACAACCATCGACAATGAGATCTGGTGCCCTCTTCTGGCATGGAGGCATACATGCAGACAGAATACTGCATACATAATAAATAAATAAATCTTAAAAAAATAATTAGTATAATTCTGAAAGGAGGGCTGGAACAAGCTGACCTCAGATAGCTTAGCCACTAGACTTCTGTCACATTGGCCATGGGAGTCCTACAGTTGTCTCTCACTATACCTTCTGAAGGAACAAACTCCTGTAGGCTCATTGATAACCAGCCTCCCGCACTTTGTCTGGAACTAAAAGAAAAAAGAAATCCATTGTGCTGTCACAAATGGCTATGGAGACAGGGAGCCAATTATGAGGCAAGTATTCTGCTGTGGCTTTACATGTGTGGTCTTTGCTCACCACGTCTTGGCAAAGTGAGCATTAATCCTGTTTTCCAGATGTGAAAACCAAGGTTCAATAACGCTCCCAAATATTCAATAATGGAGTATACCTCAAACCAAGACTAATGTGATGTCACAGTTTATTTCTTTTAGTTTTTGAGATTGTAATACAATTATATCATTTCCCCTTACCTTTTCTCCTCCAAACCTTCCCATATATCCCTCCTGGCTTTATTCAAATTCATGGCTTCTTTTTTCAATAATTGCTGTTGTATACACACACACACAGACACACACTCACATATACACACACCTAAATTAAGCACAACTTTCTCAATATATAATTATATATTATATATAACATACTATATAATATGTATAATGTATAATGTTACTTATATGTATGTTTTCAGGGCTGACCATTTGGTATTGGATATAAGCAGCTGGTGTTCTTTTCTGTGGACACCACTTTCTCCCATTGTTAGCATTCCTTAGCTGCCTGTAGTTCTTTGTGTTGACTGAGGCCTCCTGGGCTTCCCCCTCCCTCATCTATATGAGCATCTACTGTCATTCTGTAGCTCAGGTTTAGGCGTTATATGGAGACTTTGGGTGTAGCTCCTGACATTCTGAGAAGACACGATCTCATGGCAAACTCCCTCTCACAATCTTGCTATCTCCTCTTTTGCAATATTCCTTGAACCTTAGTTGTAGAGCGTCTTGTAGATGTATTGGTTGGAGCTAGGCTCCATAACCTTGCATTTTGGCCGATTGTGGTTTTCTGTGATGGTCTTTGTCTGTTGCAAGAGGATATTTCCTTGAGGAGGGGTGAGAACTATACTTACTTGTGAGAATAAGAGGAGACATTTAGTTGTAGCTAGAGCTTATGCTGGTTTAGTAAAGCGTGGTTGTAGATTTTCTTCCAAAATCTTTGACTTCACTAGCCCTGGGTGGTTGGCTAGATCTCCTGTGTCAGGCATGGATTCCCTCTTGTTGAGTAGATCTTAAGTCCAATTAGAGAGCTCTTGGTTACCACCAAGGTATGTGCGCCATTACTACACCCTTAGGGTCATTGTGTCATGCAAGTTGTTGCTGAGGTTCACAAGTGTTGTGACTGGGTATAATTATTGGTTGCTTCCCACCGTGGAAGTTTGTGTGGCATTCTGGTACCATAAAAGTTAGTCCTCAGGGAGGAACCATTCAGGTCAGATCTACTTCAGGGCCCTCTGGGCCCTGTGTCTGAAGTGCATGGTGTCTTCAGCAATAGGGACTTCCTTTCCACCTTTAGGGGGTTGGGGTGGCAACCAAGGGCAGTGCCAATAGCTTGAAATGTTTCAGGACTGTCTTGGGCAACCCTGACCAACAACTCTGAAGAGATTGTCCCATGCCCAGTGTTGGGGATTTTGTGAAATAGTCTTTGACTCTTGGAATGATCATTGTCAGTCCAGATGGAAAAATTTCATTTAAACTCTACATGTACACTTAAATACTAACTTATGTGTATTATAGGTAGATAGTTAATACTAACTTATGTGTATTATAGGTAGATAGTTAATACTAACTTATGTGTATTATAGGTAGATAGTTAATACTAACTTATGTGTTTTATAGGTAAAAAGTTAATACTAACTTATGTGTTTTATAGGTAGTTAATACTAACTTATGTGTTTTATAGGTAAATAGTTAATACTAACTTATGTGTATTATAGGTAGATAGTTAATACTAACATATATATTATAGGTAGATAGTTCATACTAACTAATGTGTATTTTTAGGTAGATAGTTATTGCTAACTTATGTGTATTATAGGTAGATAGTTAATA
>LOJH01013768.1:21906-43234 GCA_001685095.1 Ellobius talpinus
TTTTAGGTAGATAGTTATTACTAACTTATGTGTATTATAGGTAGATAGTTAATACTAACTTATGTGTACTTTTAGGTAGATAGTTATTACTAACTTATGTGTATTATAGGTAGATAGTTAATATTAACTTATGTGTATGTTTAGGTAGATAGTTAATACCAACTTATGTGTATTTTTAGGTAGATAGTTAATAGTGTGATTCCTTATAGCTTTTTCAGACATCCTTACTGACATTTTACCATCCTTCCTACTTATTTGTTTTTGAGAGCGAGGACTTCATTATCCTTGACTGATTTCAAACTCACTCTGTAGCCAAGGATGACCTTGGACTTTTGATCCTCTTGCCTGTGCCTCCTGAGTGCTAGGACTATAGGTACGCACCACCACATCTCATTTGTGTGGCCCTGAAGATCGACCCTAGTGTCTTCTGCACGCAGGACAAGCCCTCTCCTGATCAGGTCCACCCTCTGCTCCCAGGGCCACCCTCTTGACTTTGCGTTCTGGGGACTTTTGCAAGCCCCTCTTGATCCTGAAGTGGTGCAGCACTGATGCTAGTGTGGGATGTAGAACCACGGCTGGATACTGGACTGGAGGAGGAGCAAAAGATGCTGAGTGTGTTCAGAGAATCCGGAGAGGAGGAGAAGGAAGTGAGTTGCCTAACGGTACTGAGTGAGCGTTGAGAGCAGCTGGAGAAGTCTGCAAAGGCCCCAGATGAGCTGTTTCCTCCCACCACACACAGGAGGGTCATGGGGAAGAACACTTTGACTTCTCATACGCAAGGGCCCCAGTGCAACCCACAGACTCTTTAATAGCTTGAACTAAATGTGCAGACTCCTTTCCCAGCCTTTTCCACCTGGGCATTATGATCATTTCCCTGCAGTTTTGAACATATCATTTGGTTTTAATTTGTGTAACTATGTGAATCTCATGGGTTTTGGATTAGGCAAGAAGCTTCCTTGCAATTAAGTCCATGATACACCTCAAAACCAAAAACAAAAAAGTATTAAACCCACCTTATGCTGCCGAAAAAGAAAATTCTATGTATCCCCCCCATTTTACGATTTCTCTTTGTCAGAAAGAAGAAAGCTAAAGACATTTTCTTTAAATTTCAATCTTAACTTTCTATTGTGGTAGAAGGGAGAGACTTCTGCACACAGGATGGGATGGTAAAAGAAGCATGGTTGCAAGGGACATGGATGCCTTATTTTGTGTGCTTACAACACAAGCTGATGAAGGGACTATTTCTTGTATGTGATAAACTTTATGGAGAAATCATAAGTGTGTGTGTGTTTGTGTGTGTGTTTATGTGTATTCAGAGACTTTTAAGAGATCCCTTTCTGAAACCCCTCCTTAATATCCATCCTGCCTCCCAGAGATTGCTGGCTACACACCAGTGAGAGCCTGAGACCTCAGCTCCTGTATGCTGATGACTACATGAGCTCCTGGAGGAGGGAAGGCAGAGAACTCTGCAGAAGAAAATAGCTTTTCCTTCTGGCTAAGAGATGAGAAGAGTCACCCCGTCACATCAAAGGTGCCATGTTCATCCGCCAGCAGTGGGGCCATGGCCATCCATCTGCAGTGTCACCAGCTCGGCAGCCCAGCCAGCCACATCTGGAAAAGTTGAGTGAGCTGCAGAGTTGACACACATTAAGGAATGTGTCCAGCGTAGCATGCTGACACCAGGCTAACAGTTTTCCTCATCCTACGTTCATCAAGCCCAGGAGGTTGTTTGGAAGTTAACACTTTGAGGGTTAGCAAGACAATGAAGAGACTCTAGCTAGCAGAAAAAGAAAGACGTGACAGGTCCAGCAGGTTTAATAATACCTGTAAAAAAGGAAACAGGTACAGAAGAAACCAAGAAGAGCCAGGCATGTGCACCCCAGGAGAACAGAAGCTTCAATCAGAGACTAGCATGTCCCACACATCCTCACCTATGTTGCTTTCATCAGAAACCTGGAAGTATAAGCATGTGCAGTCTTAATGGCCGCACACTTGCCCTGGGGAGATGGCAGGAACTTCCCAACTGTCCCAATGGTTTCAGTTTCAACACCTCAACTCCTAACAGGCTCTTCAAATCAGAAGCCATATCCTCATGTTTCCTGTGTATTTGTCTTTGCAGCTTCGAGGGTCTTGAGCAAGGTGCTATACAGGAGACACGTCAAAGCAAATGCCTCATGTTGTAACTGGGCATAAGTTACAACTGCCTGGTTCAGGGTGAAGAAGTAGGAAGATTCTCAGCAGCTCTACTCTTTCATCTCTTAAGGCATCTCAGTAGAGAAGAGTCTCGCACACTGACTCCTTCTCCAATGCCACTTTTTTTTTCAAGACAGGGTTTCTCTGTAACTTCGGATCCTGTCCTGGAACTAGCTCTTGTAGACCAGGTTGGCCTCAAACTCAAAGAGATCCACCTGCCTCTGCCTCCCGAGTGCTGGAATTAAAGACATGTGCCACCACCACCTGGCCCCCAGTGTCATTCTTACTATCCCTATTTAGATGTGGCTTTTTAAGGAAATGTGATTTCTTTTTAAAATTTCATTGCTGGTGTGTCCGTGTCCATGTCCGTGTCCGTGTGTGTGTGTGTCCGTGTGTGTGTGTGTGTGTGTGTTATGTGTGGGGAAGGAACACATGTATCATGATGTTAGCGTGGAGGCCAAAGGACAACTCTTCCACCTTTATGTGGCTTCTGGGACTGATCTCAGGTTGTCAGGTGTGTACGGTAGGTGCCCTTACCCATCAGACCATCTTACTAGCCCTAAAATATTGAGTTTTAAAACTATCCCTTCTCTGAGAACTCCAGAGGTTCAAGTACTGTTCTCATGGGAAATAAAAGGAGGTAATGGTGGCAGGGGTGAGAATTCATTCCTTGCCTCCCAGAAGAGATGAGCCTGCAGGACTAGCTGGATGCAACACTCAGCTTTTGTAAGCAGGGCCTTCATACACCCTTGCTCCCCCTCTGAGTTCCCCAATTGTTTCCTTGCAGCTGTTTCCTTTTCTGAAACCTTGCCATGGCCCACCTGATGCCATGGGGAAGGTTAGGCAGCTTTTCACGAGGGGTTCAAGGAGGGGGTGCAGCTCACACAAGGAGGGGGTTGCAGCTCACACAAGGTGACCAGTGAGGTAACATCTTTCCTTTGCCTCACACATGGAGCAATTATTTTCTTTCTTTTAAGGAACAGGGTTTCGTGTATCCCAGTCTGTCCTTGGACTATGTAGCCTAAAATGATGCTGAACTTCTGATCTGCCTGTTTTTTTGCCTTGCTTGGGATTAACCCCAGGGCTTCATGCATGCTAGGCTAACGCTCCCCCTGCCACAGCCACAGTCCCAAGAGAGACCATTCTTCCCAGGAAAGCTCAGTTAGATAAACTTTCATTTCCTGGGGAGTTATAAGCTCAGTGGCAGAAATGAGGGGAAGGAAGTCCACCTGAGTGGTACGTGGGGTATGAGAACTCAGATCTGGAGCTTCTCACATAATTATCTGTTTTTTCACTGATATGTTTGACCAATCAGCTCGCTCGCTTGCTCTCTCTCGCTCTCTCTCTCGCTCTCGCTCTCTCTCGCTCTCTCTCTCTCTCTCGCTCGCTCTCTCTCTCTCTCGCTCTCTGTGTGTGTGTGTGTGTGTGTATGTGTGTGTGTGGTACCCCAGGGCCACACTGTGGAGACAGAGATAGCTGAGTTCCTGGAGGTGTGAGCTTCATTTCAAACGTCCATTTGTACATCAATCAGTTTAAATGATCTCACTTAAAGATGGCTTCTCAATGAAAGCAAGGTTGTTGTCTCCAGAGCACGTGGCCGCCAGCCTGACCAATGACCTACTGATATCTGAAAGGCAGGTCATCACTAGAGATCAAGGGTGGTTCATCTTACCCCAAACCAAGCACCTTTTGATTGTCTCAGTGCCTCCTGTTGCTCCCATCCTCTGAGTGACTACAAGTCTTATTTTTTATTTTCTGTTCCTGCTGGATGCTGTTGAGATGGTCCTCCCAGCTCATTCTTTACATCAATATAAGAGTTCCGGGTCTTAGAATAGGTTCAGGTCAGTCCGTCTGGGTTAATAGTTGTCTCCGCCTCTTTCTCTATAACCCAGAGCAATTTAAAAAGAAAACAAAGGGAAACACACAGGTGGTCGGGGTATGTGTGTGTTGAAATGGCTAATTGGGTAAAGAGCTTGCAGCACAAGCCTGAAAATCTGAGTTTGATTCTGGGAAACCACATAAAGGTGGAAGAGACCTGACTCCACGGAGTTATCCTCTGACCTTTACACTGTTTGTCGTGGTGTGTGGGCACCCTACCCCCACCCCAGCAACAGCAACACAGAACAAAACCAAAAATCATGCCTTTTATGTCACACAGTGCTAAAGATGAAGCAAAGAGCTATCTCAGTGCTCAGAAAGCGATTGCCGCTGTTGTCTGAGGACCCATCCAGAACCCTTACACCACGGCTGGCTGGCGTTGGCTTCTAAACAGAACAAAGGAATCCAACCTCAGAACGGGAAAGCACCAAGTTCTTGGCTTAAACTAGGGAGTTCCCATTGTGTTGAACGGGCAGTGTTCAGGACAGACCTGACCCTCAGCAGAGCGAGCCCACCACAGCGCCTGGACGATCTATGCCCGGAAGGAGGAAGTCAGCAATGCTCTGCTTCCCTTTGCGGGGCAGGGGAACCCACAGCACCATCTCCCCAGCAGGCATCTGCAGCCTTCAGATCTGTTGTACTTGGCTCAGCTGAAACCCACACTTCCAATTTTCACACTATCTGTAAACGTTTAATTCGAAAGGCTTTCCTATTTAATATCAAACAAGTGAGAAAAAAATTTCATCAGCTCATTAGTGCTGCGCCAGACTTCCACCAGGGATGTGGCAGCAACTGGAGTTCAGCTGTGTGGAGGCCTCCGTAGGATTTCTCAAATGGCTGAGTGGAGAGCAATACATCAGCCTACTGAAATCTCACATGCCATTTGGTTTAAATATTAAAGTTCCTTTGAGGTTAAGTATTAGACCCAGAAGGAAGGCAGGTTTGCAGCCTGTCAGCCTGGCCTGCACATGCTGCCTTTGTCCCAGGCCTACCTCTTTTCAGCAAGAGGGGTCACTGCCAGCCTAAAATCTCTCCGACTCCGTTTACCACGGAGAACTAGGCTTCTACATGCTCACCGACTTTTGCCCCAGGCCTGCTCAACCCACAGTCTAGACTGACAGACCGCCTAATGGAGTATAACAGCAGCCACAAGTGGTATGCACACATCATTTTAAATGTTCTATAGGATTTTTTTTAAGTAAAAAGAAACAGGTGACATGTATTTTGATGAAGTATTTGAAGCTAATACATTCAAGATATCATCTCAGCAAGTTTTATCAATTCAAAAGATAGTCACCTTTTTTCTTTTCTTTCTTTTATTTTCCCCTTTCTTTCTTTCTTTCTTTTCTTTTTTTTGGTACTAAATCTTTGCCATCAAATGTGCCATACACATCTAAGACAGGGCCAGCGACCGTTTTCCAGTGTTCAACAGCCACCAACTGGCTGGATCCTGCTGATCTAGGCTCTAGGCTAGGTTATTTCTGCACCTTGCATTCCATCTTACAGCTGAGGACCAGGACTGAAAACCCTGCCAGAAGTGGAGGAAGGGTCCCCAGAGGCTGCCTGTCATGGTGGGGTGGAGGACGGACACTGTGAAGCAGAATCTGTCACCGCAATTCCTTTTGAAGTTCATTTGTTTGCAATAACTTCATAAACATGATTGCCTCTCTCCCTTTGTTTCCCAGTTTGGGGAGTCGATTCATCTCTGACGGAGGAGGGTAGTATTTTCTCAGCTGCTAATCATGTTAATTGGGCAGCAGATAGCTAAGAATGTGGGGTAAACAGCCCTAGTACCTTTCAGGCTTTTGATGGCTTTTCCAGGCCTACTGTAGATACTGTATCGAAGCAGGAGTCGCCCGCTCCTCCTTCAAAGGATCGCAGGTCTACAATTGCAGGGAAGTAGCGACATGAGATCATGCTAATGGATCGGATCCCTTGTTCTGTGCTCTTGTGTGATGATACCTGGATGGATGACTTGGTTCTTTCAGTCAGAGCAAGTGCAAATACGAGTGGTTGGGAACCGAGTTGGGGAGTGAAGGTGTGTTCGGATGGGGCAGGGATGTTCGGGTACAGCACTCATTTCTTCGGGGGAGTGGATCTTCACGCCAGTTGCCCTTCCTTCGACAACATTGCCATTGCTTCAGTGCTCAGTTGTGGGAGGGCGGTTAAAGACTGGTTTTTCTAAAGTGGGAAAAGATTGAAGCAGTGGGGCGAAGCAGCAGGATGCTGTCTCAAGGCCCTCAGACCAGCGTTAGCGAAAGATACGCAAATGGAAGAGTCAGAAACTGGTTCCAGAAAAACTGTCCTGCCTTGTGTCCTGCCTGTGTACCACACCAGGTGGATGTGATACTGCTTGATACCTGCTTACTTCCCCACACCAGGACTTCTCTAGGCTTGCCAGGCTTCCTTTAGTGTCTTCAGCATGGTCCCTTTCCTTCTCAAATTCAGGGGCTCATTCCTCCTGCAGAAGACCCCTTTATGTTTCTACAGATGATACAGTGTGGCACTCAGAGCCCCCAAACTTCAGGGGTCTGTGGACTCCAGACCTGAGACCATGCTTACCAAATCAGGAAGCACATGACTGTCGTAGTTGGGCTTAACCAATCCTCATGAACCACATTTCTGTAGTCGCGGTTGCTCACACTCTTCCCTCCTATTTCACACAATCACTTAAAAGCTGTGGCACTCAGACTTGCCTAGGCTCATCAGTGAGATGCAGATCCCTAAGCTCCCAGGACTTTGCACCGGTAAAGCCTACTCAGGTTGATTTTATGGCAATCATCCTCAAGCCACACTCTCAAGAGCCCTGACAGAGGTTGGCTGGAGCACTGCTGTTTCAATGTTGTGGGCTGAGGTCAAAACCAGTGCAATTTTGTCCTGTGCATGGAAAAGGGAAATATGATTTCCATGTTGTGTTCTATAGTAGGTTTCTTTCTGATCCAAGAGTAGAAAGAGAAAAAAAAAGCTTCAGAAAGAACTTCCATTTTCCATTCACCTAAAGTTTCATAGATCACCTTCAGGCCAGGCTTTGACTTGGGCAACACAACGTGTGTGCCAAGGATGTTGCCCTCTGTCAGGAAGAGTCAAGTGGATTGCTGCCTCTATGTGCTCCGTTTTTGGACTTGTCTTGCATGTTCTAGGACATGGTGGCCATAGTCAAGGGGTCAGGGATGGATTATCATTTTAGAAAACAGTGACATAATACCAGCCTTGCACGAGGGCCTGGCCTGACTGCACAGTCTTTCCTGTTAGGCAGAGGGAGGGAGCCTTGAAGGTGGGCAGAGCAAAGTCCACACAGCGAAGCTGCTCCAGTATCCCAATGTTGGAGTGAGATGGCCGGGACTGAGGTGTACCTTGTAAGAGTTAATGTTCCTCAGAGGTGGCAAGTGCCAACATTCATTAAACCTGTGATGTGGCCACCACAGGGCTAAGTGTCATTCTTAAGTTTTTCACTCAGGACACAAAGATCCTACGGTTGTTTCATATGAATTGTTAAGATGCCCATTTTACCCACGAGGAAACAGAGCTTGGAGAAGGTGAGATATTACCTAAGATCAGCAGGTGTTAATGCTGGAATTACAGCCCCTGTATTTCCGCGGTTATCTATAGAGTGAATACAGGACTGACATTGTAACTTGCAAGGCTCAGTGCAAAACTGAAAGGGTGGGGCTCCTAGTTCAAACAGCAGGAGGAAGAACACACATATTTGGGTGTAGTGGCAATGCCTGTAATCTCAGTGCTTGGGAGCTAAGGCAAGAAATGGGCAACCATAGCAAGTGCCCTGCCAGCCTGGGCCATATAATAAAACCTTTGCTCACAAAACAGACAGACAAGGAAGATGTTGCTATAAAGTTTTTTATTTTCTTTAGTTTTTTTTTCAAAGAGGACCTCACTATTTAGCCCAGGCTAGCCTTAAACTCATGGTCATCCCAACTCAGACTCTCAAATCCTGAGATTATAGGCATATGTCACCAGCATTAGTTTATCTTCCAAAGTCTTGATTTTGCCTGATAGTAATGTTTTCTATTTGCTACATGATCTCACTCTAAGTCAAAATGAAATTTTAAAAAATGTTAATATAAAGTTTAGCATGCATCTTTATTGTTCAAAGTCAACTTAGATGCTAGTTGTAACTTGTATACAAGGTCACTAAAATCACACAGTGTGTGATTTGTGATTTGTAGTGCATAGTTAGATTAGTATTTGGCCCCAAATCTACCTGTTCTTATTTCGTTTCTTGATACATGCTATCTATCAATATTTGACTTCTGGCTTCTGAGGAGTAAGAAAGAACTGGGAAAAATATTAAAGTGGAAGTATCATTGATCTTGCCTTCCCTCTCCTAAGTAATTATTCCCGGTAGTTAGCTTGTAAAGGGAAATAACGCAAGGAAGAAAGAACACGATTGGCATTCCTGCTTGTTTGTACTTCTTAAAACGCCATAGCTTTCTCCTGCCATTAAAGCAAGTTCAGGTTTGGTCAGGAAGCATGGCTTCCGAGGGTTAACCACCTGCACTAGTCTGGTCTGTGCTACTACAGGGAGACACCTCAGGCTCTCAAGTTATCAGGAGAAAGGTTTGAGTTGGGGGGTATATAGGTCAGCTATAAAGTGCCTACCTAGAATATAGGAGGCATCTAGAAAAAGGAGGGGAAAGAGGAGAGGGGAGGGAAGCACCAGGCCCTAGTGACCTAAGGACCTCTCTTAGGTTTCCCCTCTTAAAAGTCCACAGCATCCCCTAATGCTACTCTTTGGGGATCAAGCTTCTTGATCTATGGACTTTTATAGAACACCTATATAAACCATGACATATATATATATATATATATATATAAACCAGTTCCTCTTATCTGGGTGTAGGCTTAATACGCTTACTGTACACTTGATTTAAGTCCTTCTGAATTCCTATTCGTCATGATCTGATGGAATCCCTTGCTATTAGGGTACTGGAAACGTAACACATGAAGAGCCAGGTAAGCATTTATGTATTATGCCAGCTCTTCGACTTGATTGAAGGTTCCATGGTCCTGTGGAATTCTTATAATAATAATATTATTAAGAATTCCAAGATGGCTGCAGCAGAACATTAAAGCCAGAAATGGATTCCTAGTCACTTTCTCTGTTGGTGGGTTTATTTGTTGGCCTATACTTAAGCACTATCATCTGCATCAACTGGAGTATGTCAACCACCCCCTCTTCCCTGGTCATTTTTCCTATGTAACTCTTCCCACTATGCCCTTATTTATTTATTTTTCAGTGACTCCCCATTGGCACCCTTGGTTTCTCCGAAGTGTCTTATTCTTGTGTTCAAGGAATCAGATCTCAACCAACTCTTTGGGTTTCCATTTTCCTTCTGGGCAAGAGATGAACATGCATGATCTTGGCCTCGTTGGGGCTTCTACTATATCTTAACTTCCTTCGATTTCCCACTTTCTGCACAAATAAACAGTATTTATTTGTTAACTTTTCCAGCCTGGAAAGACATTCACAACATCCATGCTTCGGGGTTAAAAAACAAAAACAAAAACCATCAACCATCAGGCAGGAGGAAAGTGAGTTAGCTAGCTTCCTCCACTTCCCTAGAAAATGTTGGTCAAATCTGTTTCTTTTGTTTCAAGTTAACTCTCCTGCCAGTTATCACAAAACAAAATTAAAGAAATTTCACTTTCTGCATGTTAAATTAGGGCAGATAAAAAAATTCAGTAGAAAAGGACACATGGAACATGAAAGAGTAAAGGAGGCTGAGGGATGAAGGGCAGGGGAGGCTTAAGGGTGGGGGAGTGGGAGGGAAGGAAACATTCACATATACCTTGAAAATGCCATAATGATATCTAATACAGTGTATGCTGACTTTAAAATATATATATTCAATAGCCCAAGTTCACAAGGGTTTAATGACTAACAGGAGCTATGATACGAATTGGTGCAGGTTAAGAGAGCAATTGTAACTCTTAAAGACCTTCAAGTGTTCATACATTTTGGTCTTGTAATTCTCATTTGACTGCATAATCCCATTTGTAGTTATCCTATCAAAATATACAAGAATGTGCATAAATATCCTTTTAGAAACATCTAAAACAGAGATCCAAGCATTCAATAAAGAGGGAACTATTTAGATATGGTCAAAGTAAGGGCTAAGCAGCCACTAAAGATCATCGTTTAGGAAAAATTTAACAACATAAAAAATGTTCCTAATATACTAAGAAGTAAAAGCATGCTCTGAAACAATATGCATTCCAAGAAGGCAATGTTGTTGACGTATATAAAAAAGAAGCCAGGTGTGGCATACATCCCGACACTGAGGAGGACAGGGCAGGAAGATCCAGATCAAGGTCGGCCTGGTCATAGAGAGACTATGTCCTTCAAAACAGAAAAAGAACTATGTAGAAACAGACGTAAATGCAGCACAATGCTCACGTGATGTAAAGACAGCCTTGGGAAATTTCCTCCATTGACATTTTATGTAACAAGCATGGATCCCCTTTATGATCACTGGCAATAAAGCTCACTTCAGTGAAATCCCAGGCCTATGGGGGGAAATGCATTAGACATGGAACCCCTTGGTTTCAACTTAAAGTTTTAACCAATCAAAGCAATGCATGAGAGAGAGAGAGTGCACACCCACATACACAGAGAAATAGAGATAGAGACAGAGAGAGTTTGTATTCTGTTGTATTTTTAGATTTTTAAAGTAACAGAACACAGAAACAACTTTTCTACAACACGGGGGTGCTAGGACCAGTGAGCCTTTAAGATATTTAAACAGCATAAATCAGATTATATCTTAAAAACTGGTTTTCCCTTTACTTAATGAATTGCTCAGAACATTCATTCAATCAGTGTTCGTTCAATGAATACAGCAGCAGGTGGCAGGTAAATGATTTAAGATAGCCCCATGGGGGTCACTGGAGGGAAAGAAGCCCATGACCAAATAAGGGTGGACTATGAGTCCAGTGTGGTAGGTAGTCAGTGCAATTGGTTCTGAAGCCTCTGCTTTTGCAGAGCTTGGAGAAACAAAGGGACAATTGCTTCAAGTATGCATTGCAGGAATCAGTTGGGAATTGTTCACGGAGGCCTTCCTTAGTACCTCAGTACCTTCTCAGACTGAGTACTCTATATGAATCATGCTGCTGAATTCAGGGAGCCCCTGGATGTAGATATATTATTTTCCTATGGATTAGAAAACCCAAATGTGGACATTTAAATGATTTTTCCAGTGTCACATGTCTAGTGAGGCATGAGCCAAAGTCTAAACCAGTGATGGCTGACTCAAAACCAGGGACCAGTCAGCATGAGACAAGCTTCCTTCTTGGATTCAGGACACACGTTCTCGAGTGGTGATTTAACATGCCAGATGCACACTGACTTTATTCTCTTATCTTTTTTGTACTGTCTTTAATGTTAGCAATCCTGATCTTGCAATCGTTCTTATCTGCACTTAACTGATAACAATGGTCATTTTTCCTTGGCTACCCGTTTCTTTGTGAAATGCCTTTTCAAGTCCCTTGCTAAGTTTTCCACTACATTGAATTTTTCTTCTGATTTACTGCAATTCTGAATACATCCAGGCAACATGCTTACTTTTGCATTGTGGGCATTTTCTGTTGCATATCTTGTTAATTTCCTCCTTCCCATCCTGCCTACCTTCCTGTCCCCAACTTCTCGTGAGAAAATGTCGAAGTACCTGGAGCCTCGTCATTGTCATTTGGCTGTAGTGGCATTAGATAAGACTCACGGTTTCATTTCTTTCTGTTCTCCTCTCCTTCATAGATTATTTTGAAGTAAATCTTGAACACAGCAATTGATCCATAAAGATCTTGTCATAGACCACTGATTTAAAAGGTTTCTTCTTTATATAGTCACAATTTCATCATCACAGTTAAAAAAAACAAAACAAAAACTAACGAATCAGATTCTTTACTGTGCACAACATCCAGGTATGTAAATTCATCTTCAGTCTGTCATTTTAGTTTTACAGGTTTGGGACTGAAAGCAGAATTCCACTAAGCCACACACACTACAGCTCTGATAGAACTCTTTAGACCTTTAATGTGAGCTGCTCCATTGCTTTTTCCCTTCTTGTTATTTAAGAATCAATTCATTTGTCAGTTATATTTCCTGACAGTCTGTAGTTTGGTTATTTTGTGTGCCACTGAACAAGTGTCATGTTCTGTTTCCTGTGCAATTTTTTTTTTGATTTTTCGAGATAGGGTTTCTCTGTAGCTTTGGAGCCTGTCCTGGAACTAGCTCTNCCTCTGCCTCCTGAGTGCTGGGATTAAAGGCGTGCGCCACCACTGCCCGGCTTCCTGTGCAAATTGTGAGTTACAGCCAGTTGATGAGGCTTGTGTCACCTGACAAGGCTCCCTCGGTGGGCACAAAGGACATCAAGGGCACACTGTGTCTGCCTGCTTCCTTCTTTTGATATTAGACACTGAGAATCATTGCCCAGGTCCCATCATCCTATAAGGGGCCGAACTCCAACAAATCTACACATTTTAATAAATCTGTTTTCATACAGTTCCTTTTGTTTGCCTAAAATTTTGAGTGATTTGTAATACAAGAAAGTCAATGGAAAGAGATGTTTCTATTTCTGCTCATGTTTAGGTGATTTAGCCTGGATATCTAGACTGATCAATCACATCGGACCACTCCAGTTGTATACATATACACAGACATACATACATACACACAAACACATACACACATATTAAACCAAGCCATAAACAAGCTGACGTTTGTTTTGGACATTTGCTGTGTTAGGTACACACTTGTAGCAGTCAAGTAGCAGAAGAGACACTGCTAGTTGTTTAGAAAGAAGCTAAAAGAAAACAGTCCCTACCTTCTCCTCCTTTTTGGTTTTTCAAGACAGGGTTTCTCTGTGTAGCTCTAGCTGTCCTAAAACTCACTTTGTAGACCAAGCTGGCCTCGAACTCCCAGAGATCTTCCTGTCTTTGCCTTCCAAGTTCTGGGATAAAAGGCGTGAACCACCATGTAAGACACAGCCCTTTTTATATGTGAATGTATGTATTTAAATTTCTGATTTTACTAGTGGTCTCACAAGATACTAAATGGTATTAAAAAATAATCCTACACTGGGAGGACTGAAAGCCAGAAATTAGGAACAAAAACAAATATTTCAAGTCTAGGCTCACTGAAATAATCCGATTTGCTCAATGTTACAGGAATTTGGATTTTACAAGGCAAAAACTAAGCCAGCCATTTACTGCTGTATTCCTGGCATCTGATGCGATACCCAACACATAGTAGGTGTGAAGGAGTGAACAAATGCCCTTAATTATTAATTCTTAAAGTCCAAAGTCCTAATCAGGAAATAAAACCCCTAAGAAGGAGGATAGTAAGCTAAGCCTGGACAAGCTGTCATCTCAGAACTCCCATTGAAGCTGCTTGCTGAGTGTTCCATGTCTGGAAAGCTGTAAAACAACTGGAGAACGACCAGAGCCAAGCCTGACTTGCTCCAGAGTGCAGAGAATGACAGCCAGACTTACTGTTTGCATTCCTGTCTCTGCCTTTTGGTGAGCAGTTTCCGTTCCAACAGAATTTCGTTTTTGAATTTCCTCAGATATTTACATCTAATGATTTAAAGTACGTCACACCGATCCAGCCTGTGGGGTGCCCCTGCCACGCACGTCTCAGACGGACCCTTCCTTACACAACACCCGCAAACCAACCAGACACCACTCGATCCAACAGGAGCCTCACAGGTGAGAGCAGAGGCTTCGTTTCTCACCCCAGAAACAGCGTTCCTTCCAGACTGTTTAAAACCCACTCCCCCACCCCCATGTCTTCTGTAAACTTGTCCAGACATGGGGAGCATCATTAGGCCAGGTCTCGCAGTCATTCCACTGCTTGCAAGGCAATCATTTATAGGCATTTGGTGTTTCGTCTGACATCTGTTTGATGCTGGAGCTCCAGCCTGGGTCTCAATGAATCACTTGTCAGAGGGGCTGCAGCAGGAGAAGCTGGATTTCACACCTTTGGGAAGGCTGGCTGGGATGTAAGTGATCTTAGGGTTTTCCAAACAACTCCAAGTGTCGGCCAAGGAAGCAAGGGAATAAGCGGGGNGGTGGGGGGCTGAGAATCTGATGGCTATTCAAGGCTCATTTTGTTCTGTCCCTGTCCCTAGAGAGCTTTTAGCCTCTGGTGAACACAGAGCCCACTTATCTCCACAGCTGAAATGCTGCTGTCCAAAGAACCTCACTGAAATATTTGTGCAAAGTATTTTGAAAGCATCAGGCAGAGTAAGAGATTTTTGGGAAAAAAAAGGAACAGGGAAATTCCCCACATTCTTTGATAGTCTACATCAGATTTTTTCCCCCAAAGGTGCCATTCAGTGGTTACGGCCATGTTGGCCATGCTGATCTAGAACGTCAGGAGATGAAAGTTAGAAGTCAGACTGGGACAGAAACCTGGCTGAGACCAACATGGCATTCGGCCTAAAAGGTCTTTCTTTTTTCACAGGCACCCATGACCTCACAAGGTATATATGTCAAGCTAACGGAGCAAGCAAATACGGCAAGCAAATTCACTTTGAATAAGGCCAACAGTAGTGTCTTGTAAAGAGATTCTTCAGAGTGGCCCATGGAAATGCCTAAGAAAGGGAAAGAGTGACATCTGAGAACACCTTAGGTGGTCTTTTGAAACTAGGGCTCCCTGAATAGATCACCACTCACGGAGCAGAGATGGGACTCACAATGTCCTTATAGAGGCAATGGCGTTGACAACTTGTGAGCCTGCTTTGTAGGAGAGCCTGACACTGGACAGAGACTTCTCTGTGGCCCTGAAACGCCACCTAGGTTCCAAAAAAAGTCACATTAGGAAGTCGGTTGCCACAAAGAACCTCTCTCGGTGGGAAGTTGGCATCTCCAGGTCTGATGAAACAGGGGGGGTTGGGGACAGAAGCTTTTCATGTAAGGTTTTTAATTCAAAGAAAAGAAGAAAGGGGAGGGAAGTGGATCTGCATCTGAGGCTGAGTTCTGCTGGGACTCTTCAGACTTCTGAAATAGTGGAAGGGTGTGGGGACAGGAGTGCCAAGGCCTGGGCTCATCTATCACTTCAGGCATCTGAGCTGGAAACATTTAGTCCAGAGATGCAAATCGTGTAATCACATTGACTCAGTGATGACCAATAGCCGTGAACCTTTAGGAGCCAGGAATTCCCCCATAAGATGTGGTAATCCACTTCACAGCCTGAACTTGGGATCTTCCCGGCCCAGGCTGTAAAACAAGGGAAGGCTGGGGACCAGTATTACAAACTTTGTGTATATCAAAGACTGATCATCTCTTCCAGGCACTGAAATGAGGACCCCCCAAGAGCCTATACTCACTCCCAGCCCCACCACCCACACATATCTTTTCATTTTTCGTTTGCTACGTTAGATGAGATTAATGAAGATGCCTTCTACCACTGGATCAAGCCAGCAGGAACATGACATTCCACCTGAGTCTGAGTCTGCAATCTGGGCAGGAGAAATCACCCAGTTGCTTTAAAATTTTGCATTCTGCCCACACTTGCTTAGGTAGGGCTGAGATGATGAGGCAGGTGTGAAACTCAGAAGAAAGTGATTGGAACTCTCTGGGCCTAAGTGGTCTGTGTCAGGATAATATTATGCTTGGCAGAAACATGAGCCAGAGTTTGAGTTTCCTCTTTTACCACATCCCCCCATTTTTTTCCTTCTCATCCTCTATCCATCTGTTTTCGAATCTTACTTTCCCATTCTCATCCTCAAGGATGGACATATAAATGTATAGCATGTCTTCCTAAATCCATTAAGAATATCTGCCAGCTCCCTAAGTGCATCAAAAACCATTGGAAGAAATAGCTCATTGCACTCAACTTGCAGCAAGTGGCCTTCAGGAGAGATGATGAAGGACGATCCTTTGTGAAGGATGACATACCACATCTCCAACCTCTTTAACTCCTTAAGAGAATGGCTCCGAGGAAAGTACACTGGTGCTCAAGTAGAACCGACTGGAAAAGGCACTAGGCTTCTTTTTCTCTTAAGGGTCTCACAACGGCTTCAAAAGAAACATGTTACTAATAATTTGTTCTGACTCAAAAGCAGCAGAACTTATTTTGAAGATTTAAACAAGCAACACAAAGTAAACAGAATTCTGGGGCTCTCAAATGCTGAGACTGAAAAGAGCGAGTCTGGAAACACCAGTTCTACTAAGCATTTATTTTCATTGCAAGATAGTGGAAATCATATAAATCATGGGCCAGGCAAAGTTCTCCTTGCCTAGCCAATGTCCACATGAACCGGTCAACCTTTAAGTATAGGTTATATCTCAATAGAAAGACAGGGTAATATAGCAGTTACCCAGCAACCAGTACTGTAAATTACAGTAGATACAAAGTTTTATATAAATAAATTGCCAGTAGAAAAGAAGGCAACTGCTTCAGCTAAGAAGGTACAAAAATGGGTCACTTCCATAAATATAACAAGATGCTAACCGAAGAAATACATAACAGACTATTTTCCTATATATATATGAATATGCAAACTAAGACACCTGTGGCACCTTACACAAAAGTAAGAACAAGAAACACAGCCCCTCCCCTTCCCTCTACCCTCCCCCACATGGGTTTCCCCAAAACGGCAAATTCTAGGGTTACAGAGACGGGATGCCAAGAGGAGCAATAAGACAGCGCGCTCCGACCTGCTAGACAAAGAAAGAGCCTTATTGACAGTTGTAAAGCATCAGGCGTCAGACAGAAACTTGTCAAAAACAGCTGTTGTTGGGTACTGATTGATAATGTTTTCATTCTGACGGCTGCAACACTGAAGACAGTCTCCGGGCTGCGGAGAAGCCCATCGCTGGCGCACATGAACACACACAGACAACGGGAAGTCATTTAACAGATGGCAAGGAACACTCAGCCACAGTATCTTCAAAAAGACAACATTCTACATTTAATGAACTTGCAGGGAGAGAGAGCAAAGCCTGAAAGAAAAAATCACTTATTTATTTTCACGGAGATGAGCAAGAGAGGACAAAATAAAAAAAACAGGAATTAAAGATTTGTGTTGTCCGTGGAACATCCCATGGAGTGAGAATTATTCAGGGATACTTTAGACAAAATGAATCACCATGGAGCCTTCTCTGGTCTATGCTGTGTATATATTTTAAAAGGCTTAAAGAAGTGCAGGATTGTTTTAATTAAAATCCATTTACGAGATGAAATCACTACATCTGAGCACTGTGAGGGGTTTGAAGACTGTCCTCTGGAGAGTCACAAGGTTTTCTGTCACCCTGCAAAAAATATGGCATTGAGTCTGTGACATCAAGATATCAATCTACAGTACCTAAAAATGAGAGACCTATGTTTTTATTGCTTGGGTGCAGGGAGCAGTTTTCTATCATTTGGCCACTTTGTATATAGTAAATAAGTGGTCAAACATTTACAAGATATGCCAAAGAATATTTCATCCATGAGCCTCAATATTCATAAACTATTCCTGATTTAGAAAAGGTCAAAGGTTAAATCTTACTAAAACTGTACATTGTTCTATGCAATTTTATCATTTCAACTAAGTGGAAAAAAATCAGTTCCAAAGGTTGAGTGTAGGCTTTCTATTTATTTGCTGTAGCCCAGCATACGCTAAGGGCACAGGACACCCCTGAAAATAGAGGTTTATAATAGAAATACTGAGACCTTTACTATATGGAGGCTTGAGCAGACTCCCCCAGTCAGCATCAGCATTGATGAATAAGTAACAGGGTGTGCCTTTGAGCTGCATCAAATCCATGCCAGCTTAAATCCCAACCGTGGATTAGACTTTGGCTGTTATGTTTATTATTTGAAAAGTCATTTTCTTGATTTCATTCAAACATTTCTGATTTTTTTCTTTTCTTTCTTTTCTTTTTAGAGAAAACAAATGCTTACGCTGCAGCTTGGCTTTTTGCAGATTAATGACTCCATTAAATATCTACAGACTTGATCAAATGGGACTCAGTGGTGCCTGTGGTTGCCTAAATTTGCTCCAACTCTCTCAACCAGGATGCTTTCCTCCTGAGGGAGGGAACATGGCTGCAGGCAGAACCAAGCAAGCATCACACATCTGCTTTCTCGGTTCTTCAGAGCCAGTTTTGTGAAAAGATGAGCAGGCGAAGCTTTGGGTGGTCACGTTCACTCATAGCCTATAAAGTAAGCACACACACACATGCACACACACAGACACACATACGAAAAACAGACAAGACAAAATTAAGTGTAAAAAACTTGAACAAGATCATGGAAATGGCATATACATCGTGTGGAGTCTAGTTCCAATTGTCTAAGCTCAAGCCCAGGGAAGTTAGTGAACGACGTGAGAGTCTGAGTTCCTCAGAAGGGTTTCATTTCCATGAGCCGCGAGTTCCATCCATTTTAGCACAAAGCACAGAAGAGAGTCTTAGGCCAACAGAAGGAAGAGACATGCGGTGAAGATAATTAGTGGTAAACAGAGGATCAATTCTCCCTCAGTAGTGTGTACTTGACGTTAATGCCAGGGATAATTCACCTGACTTACGGAACAGTCACTTAGCAGAGAGATGAGAGGCTGAAGGAGAGAGAGGAGAGTAGATACTGAAGCCATGACAGTCTTGACACCAACATGAAACCAGAATGGGAAGCTAACATGACGGGTTCAAGGCTCTCGGGGAACTCTTGTGTCAGATTTCACATTCTCATCGCCTCCAGGTCTTTTTCTTCTAACAAGCTTATGAGCTGGGAGAAGCTGTCTTTCAGTGCGCCCATGTCATCTAGTGAGGAAGGCTGCAGAATCCAGCGTTTGCCACGTGCAAGTGGTTCAAGTTCAAAATATTTTTTGATCTGAAGAGAGAAAAAAAGAGATATGTTAATAATTATATCAGGACCCCCCACTAAGATACTAAAGTGATGAAGTGGGGGTATTAAGTGGAATTTATATGAACAGTCGTGTGCGGGCGTTCCTAAGATTTTCTGTCCACAGCTGTTGCTTTTGCGGGGTCCTATGTTGTGACTCGGGAGTGTTTTCCTTGGGTACGGGTGACCTGCTTGTGAGTCACCATTCCAACTTTGCACTCAACCGCTGGGGAGTTCTTACGAAGTCCGAGAAAGCATTATATGTACTATAGGGCAGGAAGAAACACAAAAGAACACCAAGATGATTCCGCTTACTCTAGCCGCAGGTAGCCATGTAACATTTGCTGTCTTGCCCTGACACAGTATGGATCCTATCAACCACACAAGACAATACGGAAAGAAGACAATGTTGGTGATCTCTCTAGTTCCCTTAAATTTCCAGTGGACATTTCTGAGAGCTAGGAAAGGGTCTTCTAGAAGAAAGAATAGGAGCTAAAGGTCCTGTGCTCAAGGGTGCCCAGGAAAGTCTAGAAAAACTACCAGATTTGCACACATGCTTAGAGTCTCTTGGGTTTTCTCCCTTCCTGAGATCCTGAATTCACTAGGAGGGAAAGATCAAATCCCTGCCGGAATCAGTTTCACACATTAGGGCTTGCAGAAGTACTAGCTTTGCTCTCAAGGGATGGGATAAAGTAAGGAATTCTTCCGGCTCCCCACTCATTCACACACAGCAGGCCAAAGTAAAACTTGGTACTTATCACCAAGGAAGAAGATTTTCTGAAAACCATACTCCCAATTTTCTGAAAGCCACTCCCAAATGTTCTATTCTGCCATCATCAAGGCCAAACTGCTACCCGCAGAACCACTCTGTCCAGACCGGCTCACCAGAGCAAAGGCAGATATCCAAAAATACAAAGGGCTCTGTTGTTGCCATGTAGCTTTGGTTTGTTTGTTTTTGCTTTCTGAAATAGGGTCCTGCTAGTAGCCCTGACTGTTCCAGAACTCCTCAAACTTGTGGTCAATCCTCCTGCCTCTGATCCCAAGGTATTGGAATTATAGGTGGGCACCACATGTCTGACTCAGAAATACCAAATGTTGTAATAATTTAGAAATGAAAATAATATTAAAGTTTTGTAGTTCAGGAATATCTCTAAAAGTCCTCTCCTAAAGGCTGATCATGGTGTCCCAGGCCTTTAATCCCACACTTGGGAGGCAGAGACAGGTGGATCTCTGTGGGTTGAGTACTGGGTTAGTCAGAAGTACATAGTGAGATCCTATCTCAAAACACACACACACACACACACACACACACACACACAGAGTCCTTAGACATGTTTCACACTGACAACGAATGCCCTTTTCATTCTTTCAAAGAAGCCGATGAGAATTGAAGGGCCCTCTTGATTTGAATTCTGAGGAGTAACGACAATTTATTTCATCCAAAGATCAGAAAATGATGGCTCAGAAAACAGGTCAGAACAATTTTTCGTCCAAATTACTACACAAATTATTTCGAGAGTATACTTATTAAGGATACAAACTTGAGGGCTGGGGAGATGGCTAAGCAGTGAAGCGCTGGCTGTGAGGGAGGACCAGCACTCGGGTCCCCAGAACCCATGTAAATGCTGGGTGGGCGTGGTAGCCTGTAATTCCAGTACACTCAAAAGACTAACAAAGGGGATCCCTAGAGCAAGCTGACCAGCTAGTTTAGCTGAATCTGTGAGTTCCAGGTTCAACTGCAAGATCCTACTTCAATAAATAAGTTGGAGAGTGGCTGAGAGAGATATCCAATGTCAGACTTAGTTCCTTCACCAGTACTACACACACATGTAAACATGCATGTGCATATATGTGAAAATTAAAAAAAACAAGCAAAAAACCCAACACCCCCAAACACTAACCCAAACAAGAATTTCCCGTCCCAATTCCATTCTCATGGTTGCTTTTCTTTATTGAATATTGAAAACAGTTTACCTCTCAAAGAACCTAAAGTGGTTTTGTGTAATAACCATTAAAGCCGGAGGCTAAGCCTGGTCACAAAGGGCAGAGCTGACAGGGGGAGCCCTTGGTTAGCAGGTGGGTTAGAGCTGCAGAAGGGACAGGGAGGGAGTATGGTCAATGCCACAGCTAGGAGTGGGTTTCCCCGAATGGTGTAAATCAAGACTTTTTGTCTCCCTTCTCCCAGGAATTGGGGCTGCCATGCTTATAAGGCAATCCGTTATTTGATCAGTAATGCTTCCTGACAGATGATGATTGACAGGTAACAGACAAATTCTGGTCCACGAAGTAAGCAGTGTCACTGACATTTCATAACCTTCATTCCAAAGGGCAACATTTTTAATAATACAAACTGGAACCAGTCGGTGGTGGCGCACACCTTTGATCCCAGCACTCGGGAGGCAGAGGCAGGCGGAT